>CAUYQV010009370.1:0-53636 GCA_963574575.1 Galagoides demidoff | reverse complement strand
GACCACAGGCGCCCGCCACAATGCCCGGCCATTTTTTGGTTGCAGCCATCATTGTTGTTTGGCGGGCCCAGGCTGGGGATTCGAACCCGCCACCTTAGGTGTATGTGGCTGGCACCTTAGCCGATTGAGCCACAGGCGCCGAGCCGAATTCTTTTTTTTTTTTTTTAAGACAGAGTCTCATTGTGTAGCCCTTGGTAGAGTGCCATGGTGGCATAGTTCACAGTAAACCTCATACTCTTGGGCTCAAACTATCCTCTTGTCTCAGTTTTTTCAATCTTTAATAGAGACAGGGTCTCGCTCTTGCTCCAGCTGGTTGTGAAGTCCTGAGCTCAAGAAATCCACCTGATTCAGCCTTCCAGAATGCTAGGATTAAAGGCGTGAGCCACCACACTCAGCCACTGGAAAATTTTCAAAACTAAGATATGCAAGGTAATTGTGTCCAACTATTTCAAATCTACACAGAACTGTAGGACACATTGGATATGAGCTATACCACCTTATTACTTCAGGCACAACAAGGGATGTTGACTCATATGCCTTCATTTACTTCAGGCGATTCTGACATTCATCGGTGTTTATTGGCGAACCCTTGCCAAACGGCACCATCTATGAACGTATTGTAAAACTTTATTTTTCAAGGCTGCACCCTACTAACTTTAGAAAGAAGCAGGTGTTTATTTATTTATTATAAACATAAATCATTCAATTATTGCAACAATGATATACTCATATAATGGATTTAAAGAGACTTTTATTTTGATATATACATTCACCATGCTTTGAACTTCTTTCCAAAATAATATAATTAATTATCTTTAAATATTTTCACAGCATACCTAAGATCTCTTCGTGTCACACTAGCTGAAAATCACTGACATAGAGAGTGTAGCATAAGGTGAAAGTTCATCTTTTATACTAAAATATTCTAGTTATAATTTAGGCCTATATAAATTATCCAAAAATCAAATTTATTTTATAATTAAAATAATCACTGTATATTTCCTTAAAATTGCCTTTTTATGTACAGTGCAAATAGTCATTATTTTATATAACCTGTTAAACAAAATCTGGCATTTATGCCTTATTATTATTTTCTCAGTCTTTAGAATCAGAATAGAGAAGTTTAAAATTGATCTCTAAAGTATCTTTTTTTTTGTGATGGTTTTTCTAGCAAAGAAACCAATAGTTTACAATAATAAGTTCTTTTTGTCCCAACTTGCTAAAATTTTCTTTCACTTATGGTGAACTGGGGAAGCTACAAATGTTCATATGAAAGCTATAACCCAATTATAGCCCAAGAATATGGGGAAAGGAGAGAGGGAGGGGAGGGAAGGGGGAGGATGAATGGAGGGAAGGGTAATCTGTGGGACCACACCTATGGTTCATTTTACAAAGGTACATGTGAAATTTAGTAAATGTAGAATGTAAATGTCTCAACATAATAACTAAGAAAATGCCGTGAAGGCTGTGTTAACCAGTTTGAGGAAAATATTTCAAATTGTATATAAAACCAGCACATTGTACCCCATGATTGCATTGATGTACACAGCTATGATTTAATTTTTTAAAAGTCAAAAATTTCTCATTTGATTTTGATTATACATGTTTGAACACTACATTTTCCTATACATTTCTAATTTCTGATGCATGATAAATTATTCTACAAACACTTAAAATGCATTTATTTTTCATTTGAAAATTATTGGAAGTCAAAGTCTACTAATGAAAACTTTGTAGGTGTCAAACATGAGACATATGAATTTGTTTTGTGAATTTTTCTCCATAGATGCCTTAGTAGCATCTTCTTACATATATGCTTTGATATTATGACATATATACACATATATGAATGATATATATTTATACACACACACACATATATATATATATATACACACACACATGTACCTGAGCATATATATATATAATATCTTAAATGTCTACAAATGACATGGTTGTTTACCTCCGTACAAATGGCCATACAAATGCCTTTGTTGTATGATGACTGAGCATCATATAACAATAAAAATAAGAAATTAATATGGAATCTATTTGGGGGCCATTCTTGAACTTAATATCAAGTGATCACCTCCTGTGGTAAAGATGGATATCTGTTCATCTCATCTAATTTCTAGGTATTAGCTGCCGAGCCAACAACTTACATGACAACACATGTAGTTCTCTTCAGTGGCATGTGAGTAGAAGTGGTCTGTGTTACTTCTGGGACAAGGCTTTGAAGAAGCCAATCTTCTTTCTTAATGTTCTTTTCCCTTCCTGGCCACCTATACAGCAATCTCCTAGGTAACATTAAATATCAAATTTTGGAAAAGGCAGTACTAACCTGAAACATACCTATCACTCAGGGAAGCAACAAATAAACTTTCCTAAAGGAACAAAATGAACATATCAGCAATTATACTAATACATGGTCTCTAGCCATTGATTTGGCTGTATGGCCGGGACTTGATTGGATGGATAGATAACATGGTTAGAAAATTGGTAACAAGGGAACTTGGAGAATTATGTGGCTTGATCTCTCTTAATAGGTAAAAAATAATAATAATAATTTGTATCCTGTGTAAATACTCAACAACGGGTGACAGCAGAAGAAAATTTTAATTAATACAGCAAATTGAATCATTTATTCTTTGACTACCACTCAATCTACTTTTATAGAAACCACTGCCATTCTCTCGTGGGGTCAATAACAAAATGATTAGGGTGACAGGGTTGGAGGTGATGAATAAGCTCAGAAACCTGGAATTTCGCTGGAAAAGGTTGACTGAGCTACTGCCACATTTTTTATTTTTTTATTTTTTGTTCAGCAAGTAAAGCATTATTTGTTGAAAATGCTTTATTTTCAACGTCTGAATACATAATAGTACATATTTGTGGAGTACATGGGATATTTTGATAAATGCATATAATACATAATGATCAAATTATAGTAATTAGGGTATCTATCACGTCAAGCATTTATTATTTCTTTGTGTTAGAAGCATTCCAATTCCACTCTTACAGTTCTTTTGAAATATACAATAAATTACTATTAACAATAGTCAACCTATTATGCTGCTGAGAACTGGATGTTATTTCTATCTAATTGTATTTTCACACCCATTAACCATTCCCTTTTTATTTCTTATCCTCACTACCTCTTCCAGGCTCTTTTAACCATCATTCTTTCTATACCTATGCATTCAATTTTTGTTGTAACTCCCACATGTGATGAGAAAATGTGACTTTTTCTTCTTATTCCTGGATTATTTCACTTAACATAATGTCATGAAGTTCAATCCATATTGTTTCAGATGACAGAATTTTATTATTTTTATGGATGAATAATATTGCATTGTGTAGATGTACCACATTCACTTTTTATTTTATTTTAGATTAGGGTACATATGATTGGGTTACATTGTTTTTGTTTGTTAGGTAACTTCCAAGTTGTAGTAGTGTCCTTCACCAAGGAGGTGTTCGATACACCCTCAGACTATACTCATTATGTAGGAGATTGCTGAGCCTCCTCACCCCTTCCCCCCTACTTGCTTCATAAATGTAATTGCATTTTTCTTTCATGTGTGCCTGTAGTTGTTTGTCTACTAGTTCAAAGTTAGTATTGAGTACATGGGGTGCATGCTTTTCTGTTTGTTGTTGTTTATTAGTTTGAGACAGAGGTTCATTTTGTCACCCTTGATAGAGTGGCATGGCTTACAGCAACCTCCCACTCTTGGGCTCAAGCAGTTCTCTTGTCTCAGCTGAGTTGCTATAAACTTTCAAGTGCAAATTTCTTTATGACTTTTTTTTCTTCTGGATAGATACTTAGTAATGGGATTTGGGGATCAAACTGAAAGTCTACTTTTTGCTCTTTGAGGATTCTCCATACTTCTTTCCAAAAAGGCTGTTTTTGTTTGCCATCCCACCAATAATTTCTAAGAGTTCCCTTCTTTCTGCATCCATGCCAGATGGATACAGCTTTGTAACTTTGTAATGTGCGTGATTCTCACTGGGCTTAGGTAATATCTCAAAGTTGTTTTTATTTGCACTTATTTAATGACTAGTAACAATAAACATTTTTTCACATGTTTGTTGGCTGTTTGTCTATCTTCTTGGGAGAATTTTCTGTTTATTCATCTTGCCCAGAGATTAATTGGGTTGTTTGCTCATTTATTCCTGATTTGCTTGACTTCTTTATAGGTTATAGTTGTAAGCCCTTTGTTAGAATTGTAAAATTCATATATCTTCTCCCATTCTGAATGTTGTCTATCTGCTTTGTTTATTATGTTCTTAGCTGTGCTTTTAAATTTGCTCAGGTCCCATTTATTTATTTTTGTTGTTTCTTCAATTGTCAATGAGGTGTGCTTCATAAAATCTTTACATTTTCTTCATCCATTTATCTGTCACAACTCAATATAAAAAATAAATCTGATTTAAAAATGGACAAATGGGAAGTCTAATTTGAGTTATTTGAGGATTCTCCATACTTCCTTCCCAAAAGGTTGTATTAGTTTGCATTCCCACCAGCAGTGTAATAGTATTCTTTTCTGTCCACATCCACACCAGCATCTGCAGCTCTGAGACTTTATGATGTGGGCTAGTCTAGGGTTAGGTAATATCTCAGGATGGTTTTGACTTACATTTCTCTGATGATCAGCGACAATGAGAATTTCTTTTTTAAAGTTTGTTAGTCATTCATCTGTCTTCATCAGAGAACATTCTGTTTATATCTCTTGCCCAGAGGTAGAGGGGATTGTTTACTCTTTTTCTGTTGATTAATTTGAGTTCTCTGTAGATTCTAGTTATCAACCCTTTGTCAGATTGATACCCTGCAAATATCTTTTTGCATTCTGAAGGCTGTCTTTTTGCTTTACTTATTGTGTCCTTAGCTGTTCAGAAGCTTTTCAGCTTAATTAAATCTCACACAGACATCTCATTTGATCCTACAATCCCATTACTAGGCATCTATCCAGAAGAAAAAAAAATCATTTTATCATAAGGATAATTGCACACGACTGCTTTGTCACTTAATTTACAATCGTCAAAACATGGAAACAACCTAAATATCCACCAACCCAGGAATGGATTAACAAGCTGTGGTATATTTATACTTTGGGATACTATTCAGCCATTAAAAAGATGGAGACTTTACATCTTTTCTGTTAACTCAGATGGAGGTGGACCACATTCTTCTTAGTAAAGCATCACTAAAATGGAGAAGCAAGAATCCAATGTACTCAATTCTAATATGAAGGCAGTAGATGATCTAATACAAGGGATGGTGTTTGGAGGTGAGGGAGGGGGAAGAGGGGATAAGGGAGGGGAACTGGGAGTCACAGTGTGTGGCACACCTCTTTGGAGTGGGAGACAATTACAAGTGGGACTTTACCTAACAACTGTAATCAATGTAACCTAATTCTTTGTATCTTCAATGAATCTCAAACAATAATAAATAAATAAATAAAAATGGAGAAAATGTTAGAATAAATATTTCTCAAAAGAAGACATATAAATGGTCAACAGGTATATAAAAAAGTCCCAAATTATTAATCATAAGAGAAGCGCAAATCAAAACAACAATAACATTTAATCTCATCCCAGTTAAAAATATTTTTTTCCAAAGCACAGGCAATAACAAATGCTAGTGAGGAGGCAGAGAAAGGGGAAACTTTGTAAACTGATGTTAGGGATAAGATTAGTACAGCCACTATGAATAGCATTAGAAATATTCCTCAAAAAAACTTAAAATACCTTATGATCTAGAAATCCCATGGCTGAACTGATATATATATGTGTGTGTGTGTGTGTGTGTGTGTGTATCAGTTTAGCGAAGACATATCTCTACTCTCATGTTTATTGCAGCATTAATCCCAATATCCAATATATGAAATCAATTTAAGTGTAGAACCACATCTGTGTACCCAATAGACAAGCTGGAAGACCAACACAGAATACTTAATAAAACATCATTACCAAAGGTGGTCAGCCAGTTGCCTGGTGGCAAGTTAATTCCACTGGACAACATCCCTTATGGATAGGGCTACATGTTATTTTTAGTGAAATATACACTTACTATTAATATCAATTTGTCTTATCTTGACACAATGCTTCTAAAACTTCCATCTTTGAGCTCACATAATGCTTTATTCAATACCATGGTATTCTACACCATGTTCCTTCTGAACAAGAAATTCACTTCACAAGAAATGTGGCAATGGTCCTATGCCCATGGAATCCACTGATCTTATCAGGCTCCCCATCAACCTGAAACAGCTGGTTTGATAAAATTGTAGAATATCCTTTTAAAAGATATGACTTTACCACCAGATACATGGATGTATCTTTCCTGGCAAGAACGAAGTTCTGCAGAAGACTGTGTATTCTCTACATTGGCACCAAACATACAGTATTATTTTTCCTACAGCTAGGATTTTCAGGCTTAGGAATCAAGATGTAGAAATGGTAATAATGCCACAAATTATCAAACTAATGATCCACTGTAAATAGTTCAGCTTTTAGTTCTCATTACCTTGGACCAGTGCTCTTAGTTTCAAAGGTACAAATGCTTCAATGATTCCATTGAACTGGACATTAAAATTGCTGTCTGGCTATGTCAGTCTCTGCATGCCTCTGAATCAATAAGCAAAGAGAGGTATAACTATGCTATCTGTAGTGGCTGATACTGACAAGCAAGGAGAATTGGACCAATGCAGTAGCGGTAAAAAAGGAGATACATAAAATTTTTTAGGGTTCTGTTATTATTACTATTCTCTCTTACTAATGCCAATGAAAAACTACAACAACTCAGTCCAGGCATGGCTACTAATGGCAAAAACCCATTAGAAATGAAAGAGTGGTCATCTCAACAAGTAAAGAGCCATCAGCAGCTGAGGTGCCTATTGAAAGTGAAGGGAAGAAGAAATGTATAAAAGTAGTTATAAACACTACATAGAAGCTAGGTACACATGACGAGTTATAGAAACAGGGAAGATTATAAATTTCATAAGTCATGAGCATTGCATTTCCTCAAGTTGTTATAAGTATATTTGCACATACATACGTGACATATGACTATGCTGAGCAAATCTTTCTTTTATTTCATCTCTCATTCCCTTATCATGTGTAAAAAGCATTGACTTATTATTATAGTAATTTACATTAAGTTACAGCATTCAAATTACTAGGATAAGGGAAAAAGTAAACATTACTCAAGGTCTTCATTTCCTGGTGAAGCAGTTAGTGTCTTTTTGTTTACACACAGTATAGTATCATGTTAGGAAGAGTCATGACTTAGTTACTGTTTTTATTTGCAGATTTAATATGATTTAAAGAGACATAATATGGGTGTCAACTTGACAAGGGTTTAATTTATGATATGTAATTTTATGTGTCAACTTGACTAGGCCACAGAGTGTCCAAATAGTTGGTAAAACATTATTCTTGGTGTGTTTGTTCTTTCTAGAGAATAAAAATGTGAGTCTGTAGAATGAGTAAATTTGGTTGTCCTATCCAATGTACCAGTGAGGATAAGCCTCATCCAGCTCAGTGAAGGCTGAATAGAATTCAAAAGTTGAACAATGGAGAAATAAATAACACTCCACCCAACTATCTTTGCTTGAGATATTGGTCTTCTGACTTCAAACTCTAACTGGAACTAAACCATTAGTTCTCCTGGGCCACCTGTTTGCTGATTTCAGACTTTTGGTCTTCTCAGACCCCATGAATATATGAGAAATTACTTTATAATAATTTTTTTTGTGTGTATAACTGATACTGCATATTTATTTACATATTTTATATATATGTATTATACATTTTGCATGTATCAGATATTTGGTATATATATATAGAGAGAGAGATATATAGATATAGACATATTTACTATATATACAATCATGTATCACTTAAGGGAAAGAGTATGCTTTAAGAAATGCATTCTTAGGGCAGCACTTGTGGTTCAAAGGAGTAGGGCACCAGCCCCATATACCCAATGTGGTGGGTTCAAAACCAGCCCCGGCCAAAAACTGCAAAGAAAAAAAAAAGGAAATGCATTATTAGGTGATCTTGTCACTGTGCAAACATCAAGTATGCTTACATAAACATAGATGTCATAAGGTATTTGACATCTAATCTATATGGTGACACACATTTCTCCTATACAATACATCTGTAGCAGGATGAGCAGGGTGTCCAACCTTTTGGCTTCTCTGGGCCCCATTGGAAAAAGATGTCTTGGGTCACACATTACACAAATACTAACAAAGCTGATGATATAGAGCAAAGAAAAAGGTCTGTGCATATTTTTTGTGATATCTGCCACCACAAAAATAAGTAAAAAAGTCCCCACATATTAATCAAAATTATTCAGTGGCCCATTCAGAGTCTTTTAAAATCATTTCGGCAGGTCCAAAATTTGCTATCACTAATATAGAAATGTGCTTATCTAGGTAATAATAAAATGTCTTTTTACATATGTTATTATAAAAGTAAAAGAAAAGTGGGCAACATAAAACTAGTGGAATATTTGAGAAACTAATGGATCAATATGTGGTTCAATGGAAGCAGTTGCAAATCTTAGTGAGTTATTAATGTTCTCATCAAGTACGTTTGTTCTAATTTTACTCTTACTGTGCTTCATTATTTAAAATAGTTGCTCACAAATGAAGGTGCTAAATAAAGTTTGACCGTTAAGGGAGTGATATTTGTCTCTGGGAAGATAAGACTTATAGAAGTGCAATAAAGAGGCACAGTCAAAATTTTCTTACATTAAATATCAGGTTGCAATTCTGTGCATTCCTTTTGAGAATTGACTGGTAACATGTTTATGTCAACAGAAAATGGAGTTGAAAATGCACCAAAATATTATTTTCCAGAAATCTTGAAATGTGTTTTCAAATCCTTTAATCAAATCAAAAAGCAAGGCTGCATATTTTTTCACTGCTCACAGGACTATGTGTAGCCAGTGTTTAGAAATGCATAAAATTGTTTTCTTTAATTTGAGCTTGCTAAAATTTTAGTTTTATCTGGAAATCTGTTATAGTTAGAAAGATTGTATTGACAAGTTGGTTTTTACCTTGAAGATGCATGTTTAACTCATTTAAATAAGTGGCTATATCCACTAAAATTGCTAAATGTATAAGCCAATTTTCTTTGTCAAGTCCTGGTACAAATTTGTTTTTTGATACCATACACAACTTGATAACATGTTGTAAATTTTAAAATCCTTTCAACATTTGGCCTCAACTTAGCAATCTTACTTCTGAAAAGTAAATGATGATGCCACAATCATTATCAATACTTCTAAGAAATTCCCGGAATTGTCAATTATTAAATCCATTGGCCCTTAGGAAATTAACAGTCTTGATGACAATTTGCATGATATTAATTATTTTTAAAGATTTTATGCATAAATTTTTCTTTCATTCTTTCTTTTCTTTTCTTTTTTTTTTTTTGAGGCAGAGTCTCACCTTGTTACCCTCTGAAGAGTGTTGTAACATCACAGCCAACAGCAACTGCAACCTCTTGGGCTTAAGTGATTCTCTTGCGGCAGCCTCTCAAGTAGCATATCTGGGACTACAGGCGCCCTCCACAACGTGCAACTGTTTTTAGAGATGAGGTGTCACTCTAACTCAGACTGGTCTCAAACTTATGAGCTCAGGCAATCTACTCATTTCAGCCTCCCAGACTACTAGGATTACAGTCCATGGCACCCAGCCTCATTAAATTTTCCTGACATATTATACAATGATAATTCATCAAACATGAGTTTTGTGTGGCAATTGCACCATCTTCATCTATTGGTGGGCATGTGGGGTGTTTCCACGTCTCGTCTTTGTGATTGTGAATTATGCTTCTGTAAATATTTACGGGCAAGTGCTGTTTTCATAAAACACATTTAACCCACAAGGACTCATTTAGAATAAAGGTGAAAGGTTGGAAAACAATATTTCGTGCAAATGGAACCAAAAGAAAGACAGAGTAACCATTCTTATATTAGATAATGTAAACTTAATGCTTTAGCATACTTTCTACTACTTCACATTTTTTTTGCTTTAATTGTGTCTTTTAATAAAACTAATGAAGCCACTTCTTCAATGGCATTATATTTACCATCAATACCGCTGACAAAAATGACATTTGAATCATATATTTAGCATCAGTGCTGTCATCCATTAGCAAAATATAAAATTTAAAATTAGCAGTTTTATTTTCCAACCTTCTTTTGATAGTTTCCAATTTTTTTTCAATTTGACTGGCTATACCGTGGTGAGGGAGAGAGGGAGGGTATGAGGTGGGATCTCACTTAATGTGTACATTGTGAGGGTGTATAACATGTCCCCTGGTGAGGGGCTCTTCTACAAAAGGAACTTTGCCCCAGAAGTGTGAATAATGTAAACTAATTGTACCCTTATATTTATTTGAATAAAGTAAAAAAAAAAAAGAAATTCCCCACTTTTATTCAGGGCACATTATATTTGCCATGCTTTTCATACATTGCTTAACAAATTCACCATTGGTAAATGGCTTTTATATATTTGCTATTAAATATGTTACCAAACAACTAGCTCTTATAATGTAATCCATCTGAGTTGTAACTTAGAAAAATTTTTTTTTTGTAGAGAAGACAGAAATCTGTCCTTTTGACACAATTCTTCATATGCATCAAATTTGACAGCATGTTTTTGCATATAATGTCTTTTTAAATTATAGTCCTTAAAAACTTGCAAAAATTCTCTATGAATTAAACAATATGCCTTACTATTTGCCTCAATGACAAAAGTAGTCATCTGTCTACTTTTCATTGAATAATATTTCCTCATCTATAATTTTTGTATTTTTGCATTCTATTTTATTTTGAGATGATGTTGATGCTATGCTGGGATTAAAAATTATAATATGTAAGGAACTAAATTTACTTTTATTATGAAAATTAATTAACAGAAAAATAAAAAGCAAGGTTTTGTGCCTTTCCACATCTCAGATTATTATGCAAGGCAAGGTGGAGGGCTGATATTAAAGCTGGGAAGTCTATGTGTGAGGCAACGCAGTATGGAAGTACCATTAATAATCAAATAACATGCTCGCTTGATTTCTACATAACTTTAAACACCTAACATTGCAATGGTAGGTTGAAATGTTATTGATAATCACTGCCACCACAAGTTTCCACTAGCACATGTAATGTCTGATGATGTGAATCAACTGAGTGTGCTTGGAAGATAACACACTGGAAGTTTCACAACACTGTAAAACTGAATCCACGCCTGCTTACAAATAGTAAGAGCATATGCATGTTTATTTTATGTGACATTTTGACTATGCTGTCATTTACAAAGCTAATGCTCAAGAATTGCATGATTCCCACAAAAATAACAAAAAACTCATAATGTTTTAAATAATTTATAATTTTGTGTTGGGCAGCATTCATAGCCATCCTGGGCTGCATGTGACTCACATTCCATGGGTTGGATAACCCTGCTGTATAGCATGTTACTGTACTGTATACAGTAGGCAATTGCAAGACAAGGGTAAATGTATATATATAAACTTATCTAAATATAGAAATGATACAGTAAACTATATGGCATTAAAGATACAAATTGGTACACCTGTATGGTACACTACCTTGAATAGAGCTTATAGGACTTGAAGTTTCTCTGGGTAAATCAGTAAGTGAGCAGCGAGTGAATAACACTCCCTAGGGCATTACACTCTTGCAGACTTATAAACACTGTACACTTAGACTATACTAAGTTGATTATAAATTTATCTCTTCCAAAATGAATTACCAGCCTACTGTACTTTTCATTTTTCATTTTTTTAACTTTTTGACTCGTGTAATAACATAGCTTAAAACACATACATAATATACAACTATATAAAAATATTTTCTTTTTTATTTCTTATTGCATGAGGTTTTTTCCATTTTTTCTTACTTTTTAAAATTTTTTGTTAAAACCTAAGACATAAACACACACGTACACATTAGCTTAAGCCTATATGGGGTCAGAATCATCAATATCACTGTCTTTTACCTCTACATCTTGTCTCTCTGGAACATCTTCAGAGGCCATAATAGGAAAGGAACTATCATCTTCTATGGTTACAAAGTCTTCTTCTGGAATACCTCCTGAAGAAGTTGCCTGAGTCTGTTTTACAGGTTTTTTATAAGTAGAAGAATTACACTGTAAAATAAATAGCAATAAAATATATGTAATAGATAATAAACCAGTAACAGTTGTTTATTATCATTATCAAGTATTATGTACTGTACATAATTGCATATGCTATACTTTTATGAGTGGCAGCACAACAGATTTGTTTGCACTAGCATCACCACAAACACCTGAGTAATGCATCATACTATGATGTTAAAAAAGCTATGTTGGGCGGCACCTGTGACTCAGTGGGAAGGGCACCAGCCCCATATACAGAGGGCGGTGGGTTCAAACCTGGCCCCAGGCCAAATTGAAACAACAAAAAAATAGCCAGGCTTTGTGGTGGGTGCCTATAGTTCCAGCTACTCAGGAGGCTGAGGCAAGAGAATTGCCTAAGCCCAGGAACTGAAGGTTGCTGTGAGCTGTGATGCCACAGCACTCTACTGAGGGTGATAAAGTGAGATGTTGTCTCTTAAAAAAAAAAATTAAAAATTAAAAACAGCTATATTGACATAGGTGATATGAGTTTTTAGCTCCATTATAACCAATGAGACAACAATGATACATCTAGTCGATTCTTGACTGAAACATCCCTGTGTAGCAGGTGGCTGTGTATATTTGCTAAAATTTGCAGGTACTGAATGAAAAAATAAAGAAGCTAAACTGTACACAATGCAAACTGATAGCTCATTTTTCTTCAAATGAGCTTTTCTGTATCTATATGTGCATATGTTATATGTATGCTATTCACAGTCTTTCATTAGTTTAAACACTGCAGCAAGAAAACAAGTTTTTCCCCCATTGTTTTATTATTTTTATTTCCTTAAAATAAAATCCCAGAAACCAAATTTCTTGGTCAAAGTTGAAATGTTGGTCAAATAGCTGAGATTTGTTTAGTAGTATATGAAAATGCTTATTTCTCTACATCCTCACCATTAATGGTTAATGGCATATTTTTAAAGTTTTGTCAATGTATTGTTGAAGAAATGAGACTTGTTTAAATTTATATTAACTTATTAGTTGGATTGGTTATATCTTCTTTTTATTGATCATTTAAATTTATAGTTTCGGGGCCTTCCTATTAGTTTCTCTTAAACATGAGTTTCATAAGCTATTTTAAAATAAAAACCTATACTACAAATCATTCATTTATTTTTCCAACTACAAAATTATGTAGTTAAATAAATTCACAAGTTGGAGAATTCTATTATCTCTCTCCACTTCACTGTATATTTATAGGTCAATGAACAGAAACAAACTAAGCTCTTATATGAACTCTGTGCAATATCTGAAGTGTTAAAAATAAGAATTAAATAAAATAAAAATAAAAGAATAAATGAAAAATAAAAATACATTTAAATAAAAATTATGTATTATCTTCTGCTTTCTTCACTCTGCAGGAGACAGAATTCTCTGATTTACTCGATTCAGTAACCCTAATGCATGAAAAAGCATTTGACATATCATACATGCTTAATAAATAGTGCCCAGTATATATGTTGAGTGACTCTAGTTACATTTGTTTTTGTTTAACTGGACAGAAGATAGTACTATTCATTGAGACAGCATATATTAGAAGAAAGCTAACATTGAAAGACTGAACTTTTGTTCTGTTCTGAAAGTGTTGACACAGTTTAATAAATATCTCAAGTAGGCAGTTGAAAATGCAATTCCAGAATGCAGAAAAGACATCTGATCTGGAGATGAAAGTTTCAGAATCATCTTTGTATAAGTGGTAATGAAACTATGCATATGAATGGAATTGTATTATCCAGGCTGGTGGTGCAAAAGTAATTGAGGTTTTTGAATTATTAGAATTTGCATCTCAATAACTTTATGTAGGGAAAATGCTTCCACAACCAGTAGGATGCAGAAAATGCTTTCCAAGAGTTCATTGAATCCCAAAGCATAGATTTTTCTACTATTGGAAGAAACAAACTTATTTTTCCTTTGCAATAATGTGTTGATTGTAATGATCTCTATTTTGATTAATAAAGATGTGTTTAAGCCTAGTTATAACAATTTAAAATTCATGGTCCAAAACCACAATTATGTTTCTAACATTTATCAATAGAAATCATAGAATAGGAAACTCCTTAGGTTTAGCCTTTAGTAATTCTTTTGTTTGAGGCTGAACTTTCAGTAATGACACAGAGA
The DNA here is from genome assembly GCA_963574575.1 of Galagoides demidoff. Classification (NCBI taxonomy): domain Eukaryota; kingdom Metazoa; phylum Chordata; class Mammalia; order Primates; family Galagidae; genus Galagoides; species Galagoides demidoff. The sequence goes on along the minus strand of CAUYQV010009370.1, from coordinate 39,324 downwards.
GTCAGAAAAGAAAACTGCCAACAACATTTGAAGAAAAACAAGGAAAATGAGTATTGAGAATAATTAAGCATAATCTTAATTTTATTTTTGTATTTTTCCTTGTGAGTTTTTAAGTTTTAATCAATATTTATAAATTTTATTTCTGATATAATTTTATCATTTCATAATATTTTTTATAAAATTAAATAGAATAATCAGAAAAACATTTGACTATGTATCCTAATATTTTTTTTTTTGGTAGGGTTCAGAGTCTCAATCTATCATCCTTGGTAGAGTGCTGTGACATTATAGCTCACAGCAACTTCTATCTCCTGGGCTTAGGGGATTCTCTTGCCTTAGCTTGCCAAGTAGCTGAGACTATAGGCATCCGCCACAATGCCCAGCTATGTTTTTCTTGTAGTTTGGCCGGGGCTGGGTTTGAACCCACCACCCTCAGTATATGGGGCTGGCGCCCCACCCATGGAGCCACAGGTGCTGCCCTGTACCCTATTTTTTTTAGTTTAATATTGTTGCTATAACAAATTACTATAACACTAGCGGTATAAAACTAAAAAGAAAACATTCACTACAGATATGGAGGCCAAAAATATAAAATAAATTTTAAAGGGCTACAATCAGATGGTGCCAGGGATGGTTGTTTTGGGAGTCATCAGCTTCTAGAGGCCAACTAAATTCTTTGACTTGTGGTCTCTTTACCCTCATTTAAATACAAAAAATAGTAATGGGGGTCCCAGGTCACAGTTCTCCAAACTCAGTTGACCTGGTTTGATTATTTGGCTGAACTAGAAAGTTCAATTCAGGCATGGTGAAAATTGATAGCAAAAGTGATTGGAAACTGAAAATAAAATTGGAGCAGCACAAGCAGTGTGAATAGAGAGCAAAAGTAACCTACACACATTTTAGTATAGCAAAGAGAGCTTTTATTTATGAAGAACAAAGAGAAAGTTTAGAGCACTTCAAAAGGGAGTTGAAAGTGGACTCCTAACATGAGGGAGAGAAGGTAAGAGAGATAAAGATGGAAAAGCTTGCAGGAGTATAAATACTTTCTCTATTTGAAATTGGTTTAAAGTCTTTTGTTGGCTTCTCTGCACCTCCAGGCAGTATTATCCTTTTCTGTTGGTCATTGGTTACCTAGGTTACCTCATTCACACATTCTTTGTGGGCTTTCCAGACTTCCTGGTTCAGCAGGCCAGGTTTTCCTCCTACTCTGCTTGAAGTCCCTTTGTTAGTGTCTCTTCTCACATAGTATGTTATATCTTATTTTGTCTACTTCCTCCCTAATTATCTTTGTGATCATATGGATCTACTTATGTAATTCAAGATTATCACTCTATCTTAATACTCTAAACTCACATTTGCAAAGTCCCTATGTAACCTGTTCGCAGTTTCTAGAGACTAGGACATAGACTTCTCTGGCACTGTTATTCGGCCTACCATAATTATTTTTGTTTCAGAAAATATAATCAATCCAACATCCACATAAAGTGCATTTCAAATATAACACTAGCATGGAAATATAGTAAAATTGTGGAGGGCTCCAATATTCATGACTAAGGGTCATGAATTTACCAAGAAGTGCATAGATAATAGCTTAATAATAGTAAGGAAATTTATAAGTAGCCATTATTGCATATAATTGAGATAAGAAATATCAGAACAGGAAGGTAAGTTAGAAGGTCTTGAAATAAGAAGGACTTGAGTTCATGTAACTTTGGTGGAAAGGGATTGAGAACAGTAGTGAGAAAGACCTAAATGAATCTGACAACTGACTGAACTCAGACATCAATCTACTCACATAGATTTCATGATACGAAGCTCAAGAAAGGATTGGGTATATAAGATGATGACTTTAGGTCTAGGAATGACGAGGTTGAAGTGTTAGCAGAATATGAACACAGAAAATAGTCATCATAACCTGAATATAATAATCTATAACTAGGAAGTCTTACACTTAGAGGTGATAATTGAAGTCATAAGAGTACATGAAATCAGTAAGGGAGTCATCAAGTTAGAATAGTATAAGTGTGTATACACACACATATATGTATATATGACACATATGTAATAAATATATCATATATGTAAAACCACCAATTTTCATAGTAGTAAGTGTATATAGCAAATAAAGCACCTGTATATATCCTATTGTAAAGAATATTTACCATTTAGCTTATATAGAATTTCTTTGCCTTAATAAAAAACACTATCCTAAAATGTGAAATGAACCTGAATCAAAAATATAAGGCCAGGCCTTTGGAAAATAGGCAAAGAAATAAATGTAGAATATAAATGTCTTAACACAATAACTAAGAAAATGACATGAAGGCTATGTTAACAGTTGATGAAAATGAAATTATATATAAAAATAGCACACTGTACCCCCATGACTGTATTAATGTACACAGCTATGATTTAATAAAAAAAGAAGAAAATCAATAAAATATCCTCAAAATGACAGCCATCTTTACGGTGAAGGATAATTAATATATATGTTCATTATTTTTCACTTCTGCAGATATCAGTCAATGTTATGTTTTAATCTAGGACACATAAATATCCACAGAGACTACAGTTACACAAATATCTTTTCAGATTATACAGTGATTGTAAGCATGAAATTAGGAGAACCTTGCTGTGGTAGCTCTCTAGGCATATGCATTTGTCTTCATCAATCATCTCTTTGCTGGAAACAAATACATGGTCACATTTTACCCAGATTATGCCATTCTTTAAAAAAGCTATTTAATTAAATTAATGTTTAGTTTTACCACTTCAAGGTGTATTTTGAGTTGGGCAAATAACTCTTAGTACATTATCTTATAAAACATGTTTCTGGGGAGTACTTTGTGAGTCACCCTGATATTTATGGATAATTTAGAAAGAATTTGGTTGCTCTGTAAAAAAATGGAGTATGAACCAGTATTATTCATGTCACCTATTTTTATTCCAATTGAATCCTGCTGCTGCTAAAAAAAAAAGGACTATGTGGGTGGGACTTTGGAATATACAAAAATTTAATGTGAAGAAAGATAACTTCTTTTGGCTATATTTCTTTTTACAAAAAGACGTTTATTACTAAAACTATTTTAACTGAATCAAATATTTGAATTGGGTTTGTCATTTAACATAATTATTAATGGCAGTAAAATTTTTAACACAAATTCAAGCACAAATTTGTAATATAAGCATAAAATGTATCTATCTATATACATAGTTAATTTCTACTTTTATATTTCTGACTCTTTATAATATTTCATGGAATTTAGCTCAATCAGTTACTAAGAGAATAGATTCTGCATTATTCTAAATTTGCATCCTTATACATTCGTCTTTCTTGAAAACTACTCACTTTCTCAGTATGATAGCATTGAAATATTGTATAACAAGCTGAAAATATTTTTAAAAACTATGTAGCTCATAAAACAGTCTACCTTAGCCTTGTGTTGTGACCGTCTTATTTTATGCCAAAATAATTCATAATTGTCAACATTTCCAAGTTTGTGACTTCAGATATGCAAGTATCATTATCACTAACAATAGAGAAAATAACTATCACCCACAAAGGGTAGGCATTTATCAAACACATCTATGTTTTGAATACTGAATCAGTTTATTGCAGTCCCTTGGATGGCCAACTAACAGTGGTCCTACTGTATATATATATAATTGGTATCCGGAAAGAATGAGGAGGTTGCATACTCAGTTTTCAGCAGAGCTATTAAAAATTATCTTTAATATAAAAACAATTTGGAGGAGGGGCAAAATGACTGACTAGAGACAAATTTTGAAAGCAGCTCTTATTCAGTAGGAGAAAGTTGGACTGAAGTAAACTTGGAGAAGTCTAAATTGGGGAAAAGAAATCAAAGTGCACCTTATCTCCACTGAGACAAGGTGTGAGGCCAAGAAAGAAGAAGAAAAATAACAGAGATCAGATACAGAGTGACTCTAATGAATGTGCCTGATGCTGGAGGGGACAGAACATCCATCCCCCAACCAAGAGGCATTCCACAGGCTTTCCCAAGTGAGCAGGAAACAAAGGACCCCTCACCTCACCCCATGGTAGAGAACTGTGAGGTGGTGGTTCTCCTGTACCTGGGAATTCCACTTCTGAGTCCCTATCCTAACTGGTGCAAAATTGAACAAATTTTCTCTCTGCATTCATGAGTCCACAGCCCATCCTTCTCCCCTTGCTGCCTGATGGGCCTCCCTCTGCAGAGACAGTGTGTTTAGTGAGAATTTGAAAGACTTATTCAGTGTGTGAGCTGCTGAACCCAGCAGTGCCCTGCCCCTCACTGTGAGAAGATAGAGTGGTGCCACAGTTCTAACTTTAATGTGATGTGGTGTGATCTCTCCTGACTCTAACTCCTGCTATGGAGAACTTTACCTGCCCTCTGGAGAAACCGTGCCTGCTTGGCATCTGTGCCCAGCAACCCCCAGTGACCCTTAACTCCCCTCCTAGCAACTTGGAGAGAGACAAGCCTAGCCTCAAGTGATCCTTACTGGGAAGGTCCAGATACCAGAACACCTCCTCAGGCTGCATGGGTGATGACTGCATTTTATATGGTCCACACTAAGGTTTCTCTGATGAGAGAAGGCCCCTAACTTCTCTGAACTTGGGGGCGGTTGCTGATGCTGCCCGTGTGGATTCTGTTGGAACTCTTGGTCAGAATAATCAATGGAATCTTACTGTCAGCCACAGTTGCTGGGGCTACACTTTCAGATATAATTTGAATGTATTTGTTCAAGGGATTGGACTGTGTGGGGTGGGAAAAGTGGGTTTATCTGTGAATTCCTCACTTCTAGCTGTCACTAGTGAAAGTAGAGCAACAGCTGTTTGAATCTTTTTAGAAAAGAGCACTATAGCTCCTTTAAACTGAGTGCAGGACAGGCTGACATCAGGAAATAATCAGTTTGTACTATCTAAGTTAGGCCTGCCCTCATAGACTCCCACTGCAGCCCTGAAAGGGAGCTCTGTGAGGCTTTGGGAGAAGGGTCTCAAGCACAAGCTACAGTTCATAGGGAAAGGGATGGTGAGCTCTATTTCCTGGGATTTCTAGATCAGATCATATTCCACCAGTTTTAGTTGCCAAATAAATCTGTGCAGTGTTCTTTAAGGATCCACAATTAAATCATTTCTCAATAACTATTCAGGGATGATCTAATACATCAACAACAAAAAAAGTATAGCTAGTACAAACGTGCTGAAAATACTCATGGGGAGGAGCCAAAAGAAGAATTCTAGCAACATAAAAAAATCAGAGCTGATCAAATCCACAAGGAGATTTCAAGGGAGATACAGCAGAAAATATCATAAATAGAGAAATTGCTAAAGTTTCGGAAATAGAATTCAGAATATGGATGGAAAATAAGATGAATAGAATTGAGGTGGATTTGGAAATAGAAGTAAAAAAATTGTCTAAAAGTTGTTTCAAGAAATTAGTGAATTCAAAAACAAAGTCATCGAGACATTAGACATAATGAGGCAAGATATAGAAGAAGTTAAGCAATTAAAAGAAGTATCAAGAGAGCTTTAATACACAGAAGAAAAAGAACCTCAGTATTTGAGTAGAACATGGACAAGAAAGAATTTCAGAAGTGAAGACAAGACTTTTGAACTATTCCAATAATTCAAACAGGCATAAAAAAGAACAAAACCTAAATATTTCCCAAGAGAGATATGAGACTACTCCAAAAGGTCAAATATCCAAATTATAGGGATTCCTGAAGAAGAAGGAGAGGATGGACCTATAAGCACTGATGCTGTACTTCAAGAAATCATCATGGAGAATCTCTAAAGCATTGTGAGAGTTGCAGAAATTCAAATAGTAAATAGTCATAACCCCAGCATGACTTAATCCAAGCAAAGCATCTTGTAGACACATTGAAATTAAATTAGCCAAAGTCTATATGAAGGAGTAAATCCTGTAAGCGGATAAGCATTATAAGTCTTATCCCAAAAGGGAAAAATATCAGGATGACTGCAATTCTTCCAACTGAAACTTTTCAAGCCAGAAGAGGATGGTCATTAGCCCTAAACCATCATAAATCAAAACAATTGTCTAACCAGGACCATGTATCCTGCTAAACTGAGTTTTATTTGTCATGGAGAAATAAAATATTTTACTGATACACAAATTTTGAGGACATTTGTCATAACTAGATCTTCTCCACAGGAAGTACTCAGACTCATTTTTCATAATGAACAGTACAATATTCCATCAACAAACTAAAAACACCCAGGAATTAAGGAACAAAACCTAGCTTCCACAATGGTGCAAGGGATAACACTAAGCTTTGGACCTCCACAAAACAACAAGATCAAAACTCCACCATACCTACTGATTCTCTCAATATATTTGAGTGGCTTGAAATCCCCACTAAATAGGCACAAGCTGGCTATTTGTAATTATCTGTTGTCTCCAAAGAACACACCTAATCTCTAAGGATAAAATAAGACTCAGGGTAAAGGGATGAAAAATAATAATCCAGGAAAATGGAAATCATAAGAAAGCAGGGGTTGCAATCTTATTTGCACATACAATTGGATTTAATCCAATAAAAATAACAATAGACAAGGAAGGATACTACATACTTGTTAAGGGAAGCATATAATGTGAAGAGATTTTAATAATTAACATTTATGCACCCAATCTAAATGCTCCTCAGTACATGAAAAAACTCTAAATAATATGAATAATATGATATATTCCTGCAACATAATATTTGGATCTTAACACTCTTTTGCCACTACTATATAATAAGCAGAAACTAAACAAAGGAGTAATGGACTTCAACAAATTTCCAGAACAAATGGACTTGAGAAACATATAAAGAACATTTTAACCTCACCAAACTGAATACACATTCCTCTCATAATCCCATGGTTAATCCTCCAAATTCAATAACTTCTTTGCACACAATTTAACATAAACAAAATCAGAAGAAAAAAATTATTCATTATCTTCATACGTTCGTTGGACAATTGTGTATCTTCTTTTTTTTTAAAAGAAATTCTGTTCAGTTCTTTTATCTACCATTTTAAATGTAATTTTTAATTTAATCATAACTCCATACATTTATGGGGTACAAAGTGATGATTTGATATACAATGTGGAATGCTTAAATCAATGATTAACCTAACCTAACCATTACCTCACTTACTTATTTTTTGTGGTAAGACATTTATAATTTATTCTTAGTTATTTTGAAATATACCCTTATATTGTGCACGTTAGGTGAGATCCCAACAAATGCCTTCTCTTCTCCCACAAATCCCCTTCTCCTCCCACCAACAGCTCTCCCCTCCCCACTTCCTCCTCTCCGCTCCCCCTTGCTAAACTATATTTGTGTTTTATCATTCATATGGGAGTGTGTTTATATATTGGTTCCATAATTAGTATTGAGTACATTGTATATATATTTTTTCCATTCTTGAGTTGGAATATATGATTCTTAGTAAAGAATCATATATTCCAACTCCATCCAGGTAAATACAAAAGATGTAAAGTCTCCAAATTTTTTATGACTGAATAGTACTCCATAATATACATATACTACAATTTGTTATTCCATTTATGGGTTGATGGGCATGTTGGCTCCTTCCACAACTTGGCAATTATGAGTTGGGCTACAATAAACATTCTGCTGCAAATGTCCTTGTGGTAAAATGATTTTTGTTCTTCTGAGTAGATACCTAGTAATGGAATTGCAGGATCAAACGTAAGGTCAACTTTTACTTCCTTGAGGATTCTCCATGCTTCATTCCATAATGATGGTATTAGTTTGCAATCCCACCAGGAGTGTAGAAGTGTTCCCTTCCCTCCACATCCATGCCAGCATCTGTAGTTTGAGGACTTTGATATGTGGGCTAATCTCACTGGTGTCAGGTTATATCTCAAAGTGGTTTTGATTTGTATTTCTCTGATAATTAAAGATGATAAGCATTTTTTCATGTGTTTATTGGTCATTCAACTATCATCTTCAGAGAATTTTCTGTCCAAGTCTCTTGCTCACAAAGAAATGGGCTTGTTTGTTCTTATTGGTTAATTTGTGTTCTGTGTAGAATCTAGTTGTATAAGACTTTTGACAGAATTATAATGTGCAAAAATCTTCTCCCATTCTGAAGGCTATCTGTTTGCATTAGTTACGGTGACCTTAGCTGTGTAGAAGCTTTTTGGCTTGATTAAATCCCAGTAATTTATTTTTAGGGTTGCTGCAATTGCCAAGAGGGTCTTCCTCATAATATATTTTCCCCAGCCAATATCTTCAAGCATTTTACTCCACTATTTTTAGTATTTTTATAGTTTCATGTCTTAAATTTAAATCTTTCATCCATTGAGAATCAGTTTTTGTTAGTGGTGAGAGGTGTGTGTTCAGTTTCAGTCCTATACAGGTCACTAGCCAGTTCTCCCAGCACCATTTGTTAAATGGGGATTCTTTTCCCTACCGCATGTTTTTGTTAGGCTAATCAAAGATCAAATGATGCTATGTTTCTACATTCATCTCTAGATTCTCTATTCTATCACATAACCACATGTCTATTTTTGTGCCAATACCATTCTGTTTTGATTACTATAGATTTGTACTCAAATTTGCAGGCTGGTAGTGTGATGCCTATGGATATTTGATATCAGTGATTTGATGGGTATTGCATTAAATTTTTAGATTGCTTTGGGTAGTATGGACATTTTAATAATTTTTTTTTTTCATTTTAATAATGTTGATTCTTTCCAAGCACAAGCATAGTCTGTTTTCCATTTGTTAATATCTTCTGCTATTTACTTTCACAGAGTTTCATAGTTCCCTTTACAGAGATCTTTCATGTCCTTTTTTTGATAAATTCTCAGGTACTTCATCTTCTTTAGCACTACTGTAAAAGGAATAGAGTATTTCATTATATTTTTGACTTGACTATTGTTGGTATATATAAAAGTTTCTGATTTGTAGGTATTGATTTTGTATCCTGAGAAACTGTATTATTCTTTGATCACTTCTAAGAGCTTTTTAGTTGAGTCCCTGGGGTTTGCCAGGTATAAGATCATGTCATCCATAAAAAATGACTTCTTCTATCCTATGTGAATCCAACTGACCTCCTTCTCTTGCCTGATTGTGATGACTAGGACTTCCAGTACTATGTTGAATAGCAGTGGTGACAATGGGCATTATTGTCTAGTTCCAGATCTGAGTGGAAATGTTTTCAGTTTTACTCCATTCAATAGGATATTGGCTGTGGGTTTGTTATACATGACCTCTATCAGTTGAAGAAATGTCTCATTTATGCCTATTTTCTAAAGTGTTCTAATCATGAAAGGATGCTGGATGTTATCTAAAGCCTTTATTACATCAATTGATAGGTTCTTCTGGTCTTCATTTTTTATTTTATTTATGTGGTGTATTATAGTTTTAGATTTACATATATTGAACCAATCTTGTAACTCTAGAATAAAACCAAACTGATCACAGTGTTTAACATTTATTTTATCTCTTTTTTTAATTAAATCATAGTTGTGTACACTAATGCATTTTTGATGTGTTGTTGAATTTCATTTTCTATTATCTTACTCTATATTTGTGCATCAATATTCAGTAATGGTACTGGTCTATAGTTTTCTTTCTTTGTTAGGTCCTTTCTTTATATTTTCTTCATAGGGGATGAAGGGGATATTTGCTTCTGAGAATGTAATTTGGAGGATTCCTTCCTTTCTATGTTTTAGAATAGGTTATCTAACATAGGTACTAATTCCCCTTTGAAGGTCTGATAGCATTCTGGTGTGAAACCATCTGGTCCTGGGTTTTTGTGTGTGTGTGTGTGTGTGTGTGTGTGTGACATTTTGTATACTTGATGCTATTTTAGTGCTTCATATAGGTCTATTCAAAATTTCTACTTTTTTCTGATTGAGTCTGGGAAGGTAACAGTCTTCCAGGTATTGGTCCATTTACTTCACATTTTCATATTTCTGAGAATATAGTTTTTTGTAGTAATTATTGAAGATATTTGAGTTTCTGTAGTACCTGTTCTTACTTCCCCTTTATTGTTCCTGATTGAAGTTATAAGAGATTTTACTTTTCTATTTCTGGTTAGTCTAGCCAGAGGTTTATCAATTTTATTAATCTAGTCAAAGAACTAATGCTTTGTTTTTGTTGATCTTCTGAATGCTTATTTTCATTTTTTTTTTTGCATTTCATTTAATTCTATTCTAATTTTGGTTATTTATTTTCCTCTGCTGCCTTTTGGGTTGGATTGATCTTTTTTTTTCCAGTTGGTTAAGATGACCTCTTAGGTATCTGACTTGTTCTCTTTATGTTTTCTTGATGAAGGTTTCTAATGCTATAAATTTCCCTTTTAGGACTGCCTTTGCAGTGTCCCACAGGATTTGAAAGTTTGTGTCTTCATTATCATTGTCTTCCAAAAATCTGATGATTTCCTTCTTAACCTCATATTTGACCCAGCTATCGTTCAGCCTAAGGTTATTTAGTTTCCATGACTTCATTTGTGCATGAAGATTTCTGTTGCTGTTAAGTTCAACTTTTATTATGTGATGGTCTGAGATGTTATAAGGCATAATTTCTATTCTTTAAAATTTGTTGTGGTTAGACTTGTGTCCTAAGATATAATCAAATTTGGAGGACAATCAGTGAGCATATGAGAAGAATGTTTATTAAGGTTATTTTAGTATGAAATGTTCTGTAAATGTCTGTTAAGTCCATTTGTGCTAGGGTTAAGTTTAAGTCCATTATTTCTTTGTTTAGTTTCTTCATGGAGGACCTAACCGGAACTGACAAAGGGGTGTTAAAATCTTCAACTATTATAGTGCAGGAAGACATCATATTGTTCACATTCGTTAGGGTTTGCTTTATAAATCAAGGTGAATTCAGGTAGGGTGTATAAATGTTAATCATTAAGATTTCTTCATGTTTAGTAATTTCCCTTGACAAATTTGTAGTTTCCATCTTTGCCTTTCCTTATTTTTTTTATTTTGAGACAGAGCCTCAAGCTATCCCCCTGGGTAGAGTGCCATGGCATCACAGCTCATCGCAACCTCCAACTCCTGGGCTCAAGCGAGTCTCTTGCCTCAGCCTCCCAAGTAGCTGGGACTACAGGCACCCACCACAACGCGGGGCCATTTTTTGGTTGCAGCCATCATTGTTGTTTGGTGGGCCCGGGCTGGGGATTCGAACCCGCCACCTTAGGTGTATGTGGCTGGCGCCTTAGCCGCTTGAGCAACAGGCGCCGAGCCCATGTGTCACTTCTATAGCTCCCATTTTATATAATTTTCACAGGAAGTTGGCTTTTGTTAGCCCATGCTATCATCCCCAACTTTAATCTGGGGATTTTGCCATCTTGTTCTTTAAGTAGTAGGGACTTGTCTAGTACGAGCAGAGGCGGCCTTAATTGGAATGTTGATCTCTAACATCTCCCTGATGGTTAGTGCTACTTTAAGAAAAAGACTGCACAGAGCCTGGCAGTGGGCTACTCTGTATGTCTGAAGTAGAGTGAGAAAAGGTGACATTCGTGTGGTGGAAAGAGACATAGACTTAGGATTTCCTGTCCTTTTAGGTGGCCTGAGCATTTCAGCACCTTTGATCCAGGCAGGAGAGAATTGGACAGCTCTGTACCCTCACCTCCTGTTGCCGTCACAGCTCCACTACTTGCTCCCCCCTCTCCCACCCATCCCAGAGCTTTGGGCTGTTGCTCCAGGGGAGAAAGGAGAGGCCAAGCAATGAAGAAGAAAAGACAGGCTGGGGATAGGGTGAAAGCAGAGAAGAAAAAGCTAACCAGCCCATCCTTCCCCCATTCTGTCTGGTAGCAGGAAAAACAGCTACTGTTCCTTTAACTTAACTCTCACCTCCCTGGCAAGGGTGGGAAAACATTGCACATAGCAAAGCTGCCTATTGTCATTTGTCATTCAAAGCAGAGATGGGAAACCAGACTGGGGCCTGTGTGGGGTAAGCACTCTTTTTTGGTTGTTTCCTTCCAATTCTGGAGGAGAAAACTCCTATGAGTCAACAAGGACATCAGAAAACAAAAACTAGGGGAAAAAAGCTCTTCAACGTGCTGTGTTACTAAAAGCATGCCCTAAGAAATTCTCTAAAACCAAGCTGATCTGAGGGGGTGATGCAAGGAAACAAAAATATTACCAAAAAGAAAAATGGACAGAAGAGAATACTGAAAATATTACCTGCCTAAAAATCCTCTGCTCCTGGAACATGAATCACCTACGGCATGCCATCTGGTGAGCTGTGGAGACAGCTTTAAGCAAGCTCACCTACTGTCGTTTACATCTTAATTATTACATTTTATAGGGCTATAAATTTTATTGAAATACAAATTTGTTTACCCAAATTTCTCTTTGCCATATGGCTCAATAATTGGGCCTGTCTCATAAACTTCATGGGGTCAGGATGAAGATTAATGATGTTCTATAATAACATGTTATTTCAGAGTAATGACACCCCAGTCATACCCACGGAGAAGGTCCAATCCTGCCCTGGTTGCAGGCCTTGAGAATTTAAAACACTATTTGAAAATCTCTCTTCAGAAGATTCTCAGTCCTCCACTGCCTGCTCTCAAATCACATGTGAAGAATTTGTATTGATCTTAAAATGCACAGAAATAGAGCAAAATCACTCCTCATGTCTGGGAAGGGAAAGGCTCTTTCTTTTGAGCTTTCCTCATTCCTGATGAAGGAACATTTTATTTTATCATAAAAGGGAAGAAAAGCAATGTGGCTTTCTTCCGAAATAGCATATTTTGCAGCGAGGTAGAAGGATCAGTCTACCATGCAAGGAGAGAGAAGCTTTTTAATAAGTCCTGCATTCCTTCTTTTTATTTAGGAATTCTCTGTTGGTGATCTTCAGAATTAGGCTGAAGGTTTGAGGGGTTTGTAGACATGAACAGTTCAGTTCTTTACTTTCTTATTTCATCTGTCCTAACCTGGTACTGCCTGAGAACAAAGAAAGGAAGAGAGTCCTAACAATTTTCACAGGCAAGATAATTATTCCTTCATTGTACTAACAGGTGGAGGGAAATTGCCTAATGTAGCACTTAAGATGGGGGCGGGAATGTCAAAACCAGTCTCAGAACTAACAGAAAAGGCCACTCTTTGAATTACCCCAGAATTGGGCTGGAATTGTCATTCCCATTGCTGTCCAGGCTGATCTGGTCATCCTAAACTAGTCTCAGTGACTGGAAAAGACTGAGACCTTCAGTAGGCTGGGGGCCTAGTGGCAAAGCAGGTGATGGCTTGGAGTGAGCCACCCTCAGCCAAGGACTAAAATCTGGAAGGCAAGGAGGTACAGCCAAGTGGATTCTATTTTAGCTGTGTGAAGGTAGCTCTGGGATGCAGACCTGTGCAGAACTGGCCATGGCCTTGTGTACACTGACCCTGGCAGGTGCAGGAGCCATGCTCCCACATTCCCACCAGGCAGAAGGTCCAAAGGCCGGTCTCTCCTTCTTTGCCCTTTTCATAGTGCTGGTAGTAATGGTAAAGATGATGGAAATGGTGATGAAGATGACAACAAAGCCATCTTTATTATTCTGTTAACTGTTCAGTCATCTCATTGTAAAGTGGTTTGATAGGGCATTATGCCTATTTCAAAGAGAAAAAAATGAAAGCTCAGAAAGTTTAAATGATTTTTCCCAATCTCATCACTATAAATTTAGGATTCAAATAACTCCATGTCCTGTTTTCTTCCTAAAAATCACAAAAGAAAAGCCTAGGGCTGGCCTTTAAGAAATGTCTAGTCACAGTGCTGAGAGTGTGTTTAGTCTGCCGAGGGCAGGATTTTTAGAGTAAGGTCACCTCTCTCACAGTCTTCTGTTTATTCCTTTTTATTTGACAAGTTCAAGGTTGCCTGGAAACAACTAGCAGAAGAAATGAAAAACCAATATCACATTTTTTTAAAAATCCAAAAATTTAATTGAATTTATTACTCAGATGGGAATGCTGGCTTTAAAAGTCTATTTTTATATAGCCTTTAGAAGGTTAGCTTCCCTTCATGTTAACTAATAAAACTTATTTGAAATGATTTTGTAAATTCACAAGTGCCTCAGAGATCTCATTAAGGCCTATAAATCTTTCTGTTAATCAGACAGTGCAAGGCATAGTGGGGAGGGGAATACAGGATGTCATCCTTCCTCTGAAGTGCTTATTATCTAGTTGGGATTGGTGGTATAATCACCAACAGAAGAGTTAGTGAATTAATGGAGTTCAGAAAGGAAATGAGGGGTGTGAACAAGTGTGTGTGTGCATAGGGCTCAGCAACTGGCTGGTAGGAAGAGGGACGAGTGTGTGGATGGACCAAGGGCATTGCAGGCAAAGGTTTTGCATGAGCTCATAAACACTCATGAGCCAGGGGTGGGGACGGGGAATTGAAAACAGGGAGTTTAGACCAAACTGGAGGATCCCGGGAGAGAAACAGAAGATACTCTTGGGAAGTCATGTTGGCACAAAGGACAGCATATCAAACAAAGCAACTGGGGCTTTGGCTTCTCTACCATGCAGAGCCTGGTAGAGGCTCCCTCCTTGGGGAGGTCTTGAGTAGGAATGCTAAATGGTCTGATGGTGGACACTGGGGTAGACCTGGATGCAGAGAGACACATTAGCAGGCTGTTGGGCCAGATGTCAGAGGCACTGGAGAACCTGGTTGGGGAAATAGCAATGAGAATGAAGAGAGGAAGGGAGATCAAGTAAGACACAATGTGCAGGTATTACCCTTAAAGGCTTCTTCAAGGCCCTAGTCAGGGACTCTGGGCTTTGGTTGGGTCTGGGGACACCTGAGATAGTCCTTTAGCCATCAAAGAGATGACAGACCAAAGAATAAACAGGCAGCAGGAAACAGCTCTTCGAGACATGCGTTCTGCCACTGTTTAATATGGCTCAGCCCTTCCCTGCCTCTGTGTCTTTAACTTCAAGGATACCATCCATCCCTCCATGCGGCCTGCAGTGAAAAGTATTTAAGGGTCCTCCATATGGAGGGAGGGGAGACAGAGTCTCCCTCTGTCACCCTGGGTAGAGGGCCATGATATCATAGCTCACAGCAACCTCAAATTCTTGGGCTCAAGAGATCTTCTTGCCTCAGCCTCCCGAGTAGCTGGGGCTACAAGGCTCCTTCCACAATGCCTGGCTATTTTTTAAAGAAAGGGTCTTGCTCAGGCTGGTCTCAAACTCCTGAGCTCAACCAATCCACATGCCTTGGCCTCCCAGAGTACTAGGATGACAGGCGTGAGCCACCATGCCCGGCCCTTAAGGGTCCCCTTATTGGTTCACGTTTCCTCTGCAGTCCCTCCTGGCACCTTATCCTTTCACCTCTGGAGGGCTGAAGTCCAGAGCTCCATTCTCAGGACTTTTCTATTTTGCAGTGGCCCTGGCTTCTTTATAGAGGCCATTTGTGTGATTTTAATCACCACTGACTTGAAGGAGATTTTCAGGGCTGATTCTCATGGACACTTTGTTCAAGAGCAAACCACAGGAGGCTTAGTGTCCCCAGCTTGGTGGCTTGCCCCACTGCAGTTCCACCCGTAGAAGCAATCATCCTGGTTCGGCACCTGTGGCTCAAGTGGCTAAGGCGCCAGCCACATACACCTAAGGTGGCAGGTTCAAATCCAGCCCAGGCCCGCCAAACAACAATGATGGCTGCAACCGAAAAAAAATAGCCAGGCGTTGTGGTGGGCGCCTGTCGTCCCAACAACTTGGGAGGCAGAGGCAGGAGACTCGCTTGAGCTCAGGAGTTGGAGGTTGCTGTGAGCTATACCACGGCACTCTACCCAGGGGGACAGCTTGAGGCTCTGTCTCCAAAAAAAAAGGAAGCAATCATCCTTCTCAAACACATATCTGGGCTGTCTGTCTTTGCAGCCCCCTAGATAGTTCACAGTTGGCCCTTGTGGTAGTTTATAGTTTGTTATTAAAAGCTTCAGACCATTTCAGCAACCCTCCCCCTAGGTTTTCTTCTATACATGCTTTAAGGGCAGCAACTTCCAACATCATTAATGGCTTCCATGTAGTGTTTACCTACATGGTGCCTGAGATGGTGAAAATTATTTTACCTTATTTGTGGACATTAGTACAGCAAACTCAATGGCAGAGCAAGACTTTTAATCCATCTGCCAGGGGGTTTTCTGTCTTCACTCATCTCTAAGGTATCAGTTAGACTAGTTTCCAGCTAGAATAGCCCGGGAACTCCTGAAGCACCTGATGTCAGCTTATGAATCAGAAAGTGACCTAGAATCAGAAGTTTTGTTGAACTGGAAAGATCATTCCTTTCCACCTGCTCTTTTAACAGATATGAAAACTGAAGTCTCCAAAATCAAGTTGCTTGTTTCCCAAGCTGTTGTGTGATAGATGTGGCGCTAGGGCTTGGCACTCCTGCCTCTGTCCCCAGAGCAGAGCAGGCATTCACCATACATCTGGGGAGATCAGGGCCCACCCATTCTTCCTACCTTGCCTCCCTGACTGGGTGGTATTATTTATGTCTGATTTCCAAATGGTGCTGGTTGGTTGTGATAATATACCCTAATTGAGATTTTCTGCCCAGCTGCAATCTGGCTGACCTTTCCGCGGTTTGCCTTCCCCAGATCCCAGGAAATGTCTGAAAGGAAATTCACAATGAAGTTGATTTTTTTAAAGGTTAAAACCTTGATTTTAGTTCCAAATTACTGCCAACTATTTCAGCTTTGAAAATTTTCCAGGTTTTCCAGATTTGTCTTACTTTTATATACACCACTTTTGAAACTACATAAGGAACCAGAAATTGGTGCTAGAATTAACCTATATGCACATGTAACAACTACTAGGAATGTTATTCTATGCTCACACCAAGGTGTCTATGATGATGAATGCAGACAATGCCTTTAAAGGGGATTTTTCCCCATCTTCTCTGTAATTTGAGGTTGTATGGTTAAATAGTAAACAACTCACAGCTGCAAAAAGGAAGTTGAAGACAGTCTATAATTTTGCATCACAGTTCCAAAGAGGTCTGCAATTTGCAGTAACATTATTGTTGCTCTGATTTCTTTCCTTAAATAGCGCCCTCTTTTGAACACAAATCTTTATAAAGGATCCCATGTCTTGAAGTATCAGAACCTCCAGGGAAAGAACTAAGGAAGACTTTTAAATATGAAATATGCTCACAGGCCCTAAAATTTGTCATTTTAGTAAATGCCTAAGACTTATCACCAAACGCTTCAAAGACAGTGTTAAATTAAGCCAATATGGAAAGGAGATGTTTTGAATGGGCTTTTGCTATCAATAAATGTGGTCATATAATCATTCTTATGTTTCATCAGAGCACAATTCAATTGTGTAGGCAAGGAAGTAGTCTGAAATTTATCAGGGCACAGAAGACCTTGGCATTTAAAAAAATACCCAAACAAAACCAATTTTATGGTGTAGTTTCTAATAGAAAAGACACCAACAGTTAAAGAGGTTTTGAAATGTTCCGTTCCTCCCTCAAATTCCAGGGCTACTCTCTGCTCAAGTCACCAGAGATGACTTGGACTAAATTACATGAATTGAGGAGCCAGGGCCATCAGAAGCTAATGACACACAACGTGCTTCAGCAACGCTGAACTCATGGGGAGGCTGAGGCTTTTCCAGGGCAAAGATAGGGCTGGGATGAGCCAGGGCGTGGTCATGTGGCTGCTCTGAGTTACACACAGACTAACCCCCAGAGGGTTAGACATGCCCTAGCAAACATGAGGGCATACTCCATGTTCAAAGAGGAGAAACCTAAAAATGTTGAGGAGCCAGAGAGGAGGGGAACAGCAGAGAACTCTGTCTCCTTGGGTCCTTGCTCTCTGCTAGAGAAGCTCATATAGACCTTTGGAGCAGGCCATGCAGAGCAGATGAGAAAGCCAAGGGGAGCTCTCAGGGGGCACAAGAGGATGCCTATGGGGGCTTCTCTAGAACTAGAGAGCCAGAGAGTTGCATTTTAATCTGAGAAAATATTCCTTACTACATTTTTTGAAAAGGAACATCAAATCACCTCAAAGACAGTCCAGAGCCAATTAAGCAGCTTCTCTTCATCTTTAAGGCCCAGGAGGAGAGAAACCTTGATATTGGACCACCTGTTATTTTTTCCATTTTTTTTCAAAGTCAAAAGAAAACCCCTGCTTTAGCCAAAATAATATGGAAATCTCCAGACAGGAGGGTCCAGTTCAATATTTATATTTAAAAAGTCAATGAAAATCAAAAAAACCTCTTTAGTCTGAGTCTTCAAACCAGAAACCAACAAGCCACATTTTAGGAGATTTGTTGTATAAAATTTCCAACTGTAGGGGGTTGCTATCAGAGTCTCAGGGCTGCTGTGACAAAGTACCACAACCGGGTGGCTTAGAATAATTTATTGTCTCACACTTCTGGAGGCTGAAAGCCCAAGATCAAGGTGTCCATAGGCCTGGATCCCTCAGCAGCCCACTGGAGAGGGTCCCTCCATGTCTCCTCTAGTTCCAGGAGCCTCAGGTGTTTCTTGGCGTTCTCCCTGTGTCTCCACACCCTCTTCCCTCTGTGTGTGTCTGTGTCCAGATTTCCTGTTTCATAAGGACACCAGTCATACTGGATTAAGCCCACTCTAATGACCTCATTGTTACCTGATTACCCTCTCCAGGGCTGCTGAGGGATCCAGGCCTATGGACACCTTAATCTTGGGCTTTCAGCCTCCAGAAGTGTGAGACAACAAATTATTCTAAGTCACCTGGTTGTGGTTCTTTGTCACAGCAGCCCTGAGATTCTGACAGCAAGACTCTGACTCTGACCCCAGACAGTAGGGTCGCTGACTATAACCAATGCCCCACTGTAAATACCCTATCTCCAAGTAAGATCACACTCTGAGCTACTGGGGATTACGACTTTAGGGGACAGGGTTTGGGTAAGAAATAGACAGGGAGTGTGGTGCTGCAGGCTGTCCCCAGGGGAAGTCACAGCTATCCCTGAGTCAGACCCTGAACATTTCCAGAAGTGCTGTTGATGCATCCCTGGTCTGAAAGCTCCAGAAGGGTCAGAGTCTGTCCACATGTAATCCTTGCTCACCAGTTTTGAACTCAATGTACTGAAGACTTTTCTTTTTCCTTCTGGGGTATCTATCCTTAATTTTATCTATCTATCTATTGATCGATCGATCTATCTAGACAGTCTCACTCTGTCACCTTAGGTATAGTGCCATATCATCATAGCTCGCAGCTACCTCAAACGTGGGGTCAAGCAATCCTCTTGCCTTACTTTCTGAGTAGCTGGGACTACCGGTGCCCATCACAACACCTAGCTAGTTTTTTTTTTATTTTTAATAGAGGATGGGTCTTGCTCCTACTCAGGTTAATCTTGAACTTTGTGAGGTAGTGGAATCCACTCACCTTGGCCTCCCAGACTGCTCAGATTATAGACCTGAGCCACTTTTCTTGTCCATATATCTTTAATTTTAAAAGAAAAATGAGTAGAGATTAGTAGTAAGGCTTACTTACCACATACTTTAATGGGGTCCATTAAGCACCAACTTTTAAATTTCTTCTTCTGTCCCAAATCCCACTAAGATGACAGTAAAGTAGTAAAAATTATTTTTAAATTATCAATTATGAATGCAGCTATATGACATCCTGGAAAAGCTAAAACTGTGGAGACAGTGAAGGAATCAGTGGTTGGCAGAGACGGGGAGAAAGGATGAACAGGCAGAGCGCCAGGGATTTCTGTATGATACTGGAACAGTGGACACATGTCATTAAACATTTGTCCAAACCTGGGATGGGCAACACCAAGAATGAAGTCTAATGCGAACTGCAGACTCTGGGTAATAACCGTGTGTCCAGACAGCAGGGTCGCTGACTACGACCAATGCCCCACTGTGGTGGTGGATGTGGAGGCTGGGGGAGGCTGGGCAGAGGTATATGGAAGCTCTCTGTACTTTTTGTTCTATTTTGCTGTGAACTTATTAATAAAAGTGCACTAAAATCTAGTCTACCAATTTTAAAATATTAATTAACCTCAAAGACAAGAAGCATGAAAAGGGGGGAATTTTAAACCGTAATTTGAAGGTTCAAAGCAGATGGAGGATTGGCACGTGAGGGCGTGCTAGGCAGTCGCAACCTAACTGGGGGGTGGGGTGGGGCTCAGGGATGCTGACAAAAGTCTCAGCATCTGTAAAACTGAAGTGGAGACAGCGCCAGGGGTTAGTGTCCAGCGGGCGGTACCCAGTCGGTCGGTGCGGTGCGGAGCCTTGAGTGCAGGACCCGGCACAGAGGTGGCTCTCTGCGTCTGCAAGCTTTTTGCTGGGCTTGGACTCTAGTCCCAGGCTAGAGGTCTTCCCTCAATCCCTCCTGTTGTGCCCCCTGGGGAGGAACCCTCCGAAACACTGATTTAGCTGGGCTGGGGTGTAAGCTGACAGCCCAGAGCGCTGAGAGCTGAGGTGTGGGGGTTTGGGCATGTCTCATCATTCCAGCTACAAGCTACACACACTCTAATGTCACCTCACCCCACTCCAGAAGCACCTGGTGGCCCTGAGGTCCCATTGTCTGTGGGGGAGCAGGGAACTAGAGCCCAACACTCATGGTGAGACCCGTCATGGTGACACGTTGGCCACCTGTTCTTGGCCCAGACCCCCGCCTCCAAGCCTGGCCTCAAAGGGACCTGAAGGGGTCCCTCCAATCGAGAGCCTTTCCTTGTTTCTGGGTTCAGTGGCAGAAATCCTCTTCCTGTTTCACTTCTTCCTCCTCCTCCTACTTTATTTTGTGAACAGATACCCATTTACATATATCAGAAGTCCACGCATGCTGCAAAGGTGGACTTGGAGAAGTCTTGCCCCTGTGCCTTCCATCCACCTGGTTTCTCTCATGTGTAGAACTATTTCGATTAGGTTTTGCTGCTTCTCAGTTGATCCTATTTCCCTCACCCGTCTTTATAGGGAGAGTGAGGTTTTAGATTTTCTTTACTAAATTCGTGCTAGTCATTTCATCTTCAAAATATTTGTTGAGATGTTGTGTCTCCTCCCTCTCCCATTTTGCTCCTCGTCAATCTGCACTTTCGAAAACTTCTTTACTGCCACTGCAGGTAAGTTTTGTGAAGGAATGGAGAAAAATGCCCCAGATTTCATTCTTGCTTTCTCCTTCTCTCTCTTTTTAACACTTCATGAATTGTAAAATGTAACATACTGCAAAATACACAAAGCGTATGTGTACAGTTGATTCCTGAAGAGCAAACACACAATGAGCCATCACCCAGGTCCAGATGCAGAAAGGCCCCAAAAGGTCGCCATGCATTCGCCGGAGGGTGAGCATCTGGCTACCATGACAGGGGAAGGGGAGGGCTGATTGGCATATCCTGGGACACTTATTCTGAACTACATTTAAAAAAAAATGTTATAATGCATTACATGTGCATTAAAGAGTAATTTGGCTCCTCTATAGAGTTTAAAATACAGTTAATCCCCACTTATCCTGGGAGAGGGGACATTCTAAGACCCCTAGTGGATGCCTGAAACTGCAGATAGTACCAAACCCCATGTATATTACATGCAAATTTCTTTTTCTTTCCTTACAGTTTCACAGATAGTAGATTTGTTCCTACCCTAGATGTTAGCAACCTCAGCATATTATTTTTTTTCCTCCCCTTTTAAGTTAGAATTTCTACTTTTTCACTAAAAAAAACATGTCAGGGCTTCACTTTGGCATATCCAAATTGCTGGCATGACTACTCTGGTGTTTTGGGGAGACAGGTTTTCCTGGAACATAATAAGCACTGTGATTCCCTGTGCAGTCAATCTGAGAACTGAGACAGATCCTAAGTGAACCGGGTAGGTGGCATGTACAGTGTGGAGATGCTGGTCAAAGGGAGGATCCATGTTCCTGGCTGGACAAAGAGAGTTCTTCACCCTATTTATAACAGTGAGCCATTTAAAACTTAGAATGCTTATTTGTGAAATTTCCATTTAATAATTTTAGACCACAATTGGTGAAATTTCCATTTAATATTTTTGGACCATGGGTAACTGAAACCACAGAAAACAAAACCTCAAATAAGGGAGGCTACTGTAAATCCACAAAGCAGAAAAATCATTTGGAAAAGCCTATATTCCCCCTATATTAGCAATTTGGAAAATGTGATCACCATACATGTGTAAGAAAAGCATGCAAGCAAGAAAAGAACTCAGAAGATTAATAAGCTGCATGATTAATTAAAATCCCTCTGATACAGCTATGGTGACTCTCTCCATTTTGGTGATGAGAAAACAGAGGCACTGTGGGACTTGCCCACATGTGAGGATGTGGCCTTTGTCCTGTTGTTATCACTCAGATCACAGTCCCATCACTTCCTCAGAGATGTCTTGCCTCTTAACTCATCAAAAACCATTTTCTCCTTTCCTTCTCTCTCCTGCGAGCCTACCTTATTTTTCTCCCTAGTGACTATCACCAACTGACATTATTATTTGTGCTCTTTCTATCAGTTCTCTAGGCCCTCACCCCCAACGTAAACTCCAGGGGCTTTGTCTGTTTTATTTATCTCTGATTCCTAGTGCCCAGAAAAATACCTGACACATAGTAGGCAGTCAATAAACATTAGGTTAATAAACTAATGAATAAAAATCAAATTAATTTTTAAAACAAAGAAATGCATGTAACCCTTAAGAGAAACATAGCTTGCTGGGAGAATAAGTTCTCACTGAATTTGACACAACAGGCTGGGGAAAAGTTTGTCTTTCTCATTAAGGATCTTTTCCAAAATCGTAGACTGTGTACAGAAAACATTAAAAATGCTTGCAGGCAACACAATATTAACAGGCCATCTAGCATATCCTATTGGATTCATTGCCCTTAAAAAGGTAGTAATTAAACTGATAAGTGTAACAATTATTATGAAAATTATCCTATCTCTGAAAATTCAGCATTCAGCACGTCAGAATCCCCTTCAGCCTCTGCAGGCAGCTGTCCTTGTGTTCTCATGGTTGGTAGCAGTAGGTATTCTCATGGTACTGGCTCTTCTCCTATACTTAAAAATCATCAGAGTTGGTTAGAACAATATTCCCCAAATATTGTGTGCTCCATGTAAGAAAGTATTTTACTTTTTTTAAATATAATTTTTATTTTGCTCTTTTTTGTTTTTGTTTTGTTCGAGACAGAGTCTCATCTATTGCCTAAGCTAGAGTGCCATGGCATCAGCCTCACTCACAGCAAACTCAGACTCCTGGATTCAAGTGATCTTACTGCCTCAGCCTCCCAAGTAGCTGGGGCTATAGGCACCCCTCTACAATTCCTGGCTAATTTTTTCTATTTTTTAGTAGAGATGGGGGTCTCGCTCTTGCTCAGGTTGGTCTCAAACTCCTGAGTTCAAGGGACCCTCCTGCCTTGGCCTCTCAGAGTGCTAGGATTATAGGCCACTGCACCAGGCAAGCATTTTACTTTAAAATAAATATTTTTTTGTGTACTTTCAAAAATGTAGCTGGCATTGCCATGAACTGGTCCAAGGAAGCCTGGACCAGTTGTCATGCTCCATCATTTAGAGGTAATTTAGAGGTAATCAATTTTTCAAGTAGTGCTCAACTTCCAAGTCATTCTTTTCACACCCTGATCCTTCGAACACCTCTCACCTCACTATAACAAGGGAAGAGAAGTAATTTCCAGACAGTAGACAGTTGTAATAGAACCAGAAGGCTGAATCAGTGGAGCACAGGTCTCTGTAAGCTCCCTCTCCAACTCTAGAGAAGTGAATCTAGCATCTCGGATAAGAGTGAGGACCCTCAGTCTATTTGGACAAGTTGCTTAACATTTTTATACCTCCATTTCCTGGGCTTTAAAATGGAGATAACAGTACTTATACAACAGGATTAGGATAAGCCTTAAATAAGTTAATCCATGCAAACACCCAATAAATGTTAACTCTTCCTGTCTCAGCGGAAACTGAAGCTTCCTAAACTCAAAGAAGTGCCTACAGCAGGGCTGGCATGGGACGAATGCTCATTAAAATATTTGTAGCATGAATGAATAAAAAATTCTAGCAGAGCATGGATCTGTACAGTCACAAAGTATTACAGAAAGAATAATAGCTGTATCTATAGGAATAGTGATGAGGAATTCATAGTTAATAACTCAGTTCAAGCAATTACAAAGGAAGAATTCCATCTACAATTGGCAAATGAACCCTGATAAAAGGGAGTTAGCATTCCATTGCTGACTGGCACAAGATTTGCCACAGGGCATGACACATCAGAGACTCAGAATCAGAGCAACAAATAAAGAAAACTAGGCAAAGACCTTTTTCATGTCACCTCTGGATAAAGATATCAACTTCGTAGTAAGAATGGATTAGATGTTAAAGCCAAAATGAGGTTCCAATTTCCCAGATGTTAGAGGACTGCCAGCCTGCTGCTGCTCTGTCTTTCTTTTCTAGTCTCCTTGTGCCATCTCCTCCAGCTGTTCTGCGTGAGGGATTCTCAGATTCCTCACTGCTCTGACCTCTTGTTCCTCGGTACTTTCTGGCTGTCTTAACATGCAGTTCTGGTGGGAAACACAGCATGTTACAGTCAGTGCAGAAAACAGCGGGAGTTCCAGAAACCACCCTTTTATTCATACCACCCAACATGAAGTGCGGTTACAGCAGCTACTTCATACGATTCCCACTGAACTGCTCATGCAGGATTCTCACCCAGGCGGATAAACTACTAAATTCTGTGCATGTGGGTTTCTTTCATGTCGGGAGGCTGCCTCTCCGGTCCAGAAGAACTAAATCTCTTGGTGGATCAGTGAAATATTTTCTATTTGAAAATTATGTTCATATTTTTACATCATAAAAATATAATTGTGCAACTGAAAATTTAGAAAATTAAGAAAAGGCATTATCTGTGACCCTGCTGCAATGAATGTTTCAGCAAATTTTATGGCAGGTTTTTCCTCACATCTCTATAGAGTTGCACTTATAACATTTGATTTTATAGCTTGATTTCCCCTCCCCACCCCCAGCCCACCCCTGGGGATTTTGGCATTTCCTTGTCATTTGTAATGGCTGAATAAGATTCCATACAGGGAATTTACACAGTTTACTTAACCAGTACCCTGTCATGAAATATTGAAAGTATTTATTGTTCTTTCACGCTAACTAGTAGTACTACACTAAACATAGACATGAATGTAGATTTTTCAGAATTTAGGATTATTTACTTTGGTAAATTCCCAGAGGAAGAATACATGCTAGAGTAAAGAAGAGACTGACTTTTTTACTTGAGACCAACACGCTTAGCTGTTTGGTGAGAAAATAGAGTTACCTATTTCTAAGCAAATTCTAATATAATCTTTACTATATAAACATGTTTTTAAAAAGCAAACATTCTTAGAGACGCTAATCATCAGGTGGAGTTCAACAAATTTGAAAGCCAAGCTTTTTGGCTTCTTGTCTGAGTAGGTTGCGTCTCCAGGCCGGCCTCCCTGGTGTCCGGCATGAGGGAACTACTGTGCCCCTTTCCCTCCGGTCCTCTGAGATGCAAGACCTTGGACTGTCTGTCGGGCTGCGGAGGAAACAGAGTTGATGGGCCCTATGCCGGTCTCCCTATTCAGGCCACCCGGGTTCTAGTATTGAAAGCCCATTTCCATGACTGTGAGCCTAACCAGTGAAGGACAGGATTGCCCCAAACACCGTGCTTTGCCTGAGGAGCTCCCTTTCCTGGCCCGCCGGTCCACCCCACTCTGCCAGAAGCTCCAGGGGCAGGAAGCTCATTCGCGCCCCCAGGCGATGGGTGGAAAGAGCTGCGCTGCCTGGAAGTGCTCACCCCCCCAATTCCACCGTCGGGGCTGGTCCATAAATACTAAGACTTGGAAATTCCTTCACTAAACGGCTATGGAAAGAAATGTGCTGAGATCCAGGCTGTGGACCAAACTCAGAAAACCCACCCCCTCCGTTCCCCTTTCAGCCTGGCCTTTTTCTCTGGGGAAGTCTGAAGGGACCTCCAGACCTCTGAGGTCCCTTGACACTGCCCCCTCCCCGGTATTTGCTTTGAAAGGAGGAAATGGCTGGTCTTCCTGGTCACACGGGTCAGCCTGTGCTCAGCAAGTTCTGAAGGTGGCCCAGGACCGGCAGCCCGCGGGAAACCCGCAGGTCCCAGAACACCCGAGTGCCTCCGCCCTCGCGGACCACTGACAGCGCCGTCGGCCTGTTGGAAACCGTCCTGCCTTTACGGTTCCTGCCGGGATTTAGGAGAAAGACGGGCAGGAAGCAGACAGGAGGCAGAGCCGCAGCGCACATGCCAAAATCTCCCCTGAGCAGCGCCTGCGTGCAGTGACGCCCAGGCACTTGATCCTCAGGACCCGGAGCGCCACCATCCCAGTTCTACAGGGAGGCTCTAAGGCCAACACCCCCGCCCGACTGCGCCTCCGCAGCCCCCAGTTCTTCTCACAGGCCGCATTTCACTCCCTGGAAAGCAGCTCACGCACACCACCAGGCAACTTTTGGGGTAACTTTCAGGAAAGGGCAGAGGCGTTCATTCAGCTGGAATGTCTGAGGGATCCCGTGAGGCTGGGTAAGGCCCTGACCTTCATGCCCTGCAGGGAGGGAGCCCCACAATTGCCTTCATATCACACCTGCTGCCCTACCTCCCTGCAGCCCCTTCTGTGGGGTTGAAGATGTCAGCTGTGACGAGATGTTCCCACGTGGCTGTAGATGCCACTTCTACTGAGCTCCTGGGGCAGTTCTGCCTCCTGCATGGGCAGGATGGAGAGTGTGGGACAGCCTGGTGGATTTCCTTAGACAAATGGCCACTTAACACCCTTTAAGGGGGGGCGTGTGGCGCCTGTGGCTCAAAAGGGTAGGACGGCCCCATATGCCGGAGGTGGCGGGTTTAAACCCAGCCCTGGCCTAAATGAATAAATAAATAAATAGGAGAAAGGGTACAGAATTGACCTCTTTCAAAAAACAAACAAACAAACACCTTTTATAGGACGGCAAGCATCTGGAAAGGACACTATGTCATTTGCAGTAGGAAAATCATTATCTTTTTGGCATCTTCTTAAGAAAAATAGTGGCGCAAAGCAGAATATGGCAGATCAAGAATTGAAGGGATCGTGTCATTTTTGTACTTATACTAGGTGCTAAATGCAGTAAACAGACATGTGTGCAAAACATGCACTCAGGTTTCACCAACAGACACGGAGTGCTCACTGTGTGTCATGCATCATTATCCCATTTAATCCTCACAGAGGCCCAGGGGGACATATTATTGTCCTCACTTTAAAGATGAGGACATGGGGTTATGAGATAATCAGCCCAATGCATCTCCTTAGTCAGTAATCAGACCAGGGTTCCAACCCAGGCTGACACTTGGCTGCTCACAGCACTGCTTTGAGTGTCAGGCTGTGGCCTCAGGCAGTGCTGGGAGTTGTCGGGGAACTGAGGGCAACTGATAAGGCTAGAAAATTCAGTTCCTCTTTGCTTGGAACTCCCTAGTTCCCAGTTTGGTTCAGATTGCAGCAACTATGAAACATATTTCATACAGAGCTGACTTATGTGGCCTCAAAGTTCTCCGCAGTTGTAACAGTCTGTGATTCCGTGAAACCAATGTTAATTGCATGATGGGCTGACTTCTAAGACCACGCACAAACCAGAGGCTCAGACAATTTACCACACAAAGAATGAAAAAACATCACCGCTGCTTCTTCCTGCTCCTGACAATGACTCATATTTAATCTCATTATAATAACAGAGCTGTCATTTCTACACCTCTTTGTGGACTTCTGCTGTCTGCTGTCAGGGATGCTGAAAGACTCTCCTGCTCCTGGGGGAGGCAGCCTTCCCCAGGGAACACCTGTCAACAAAACATCCTGTTTCACTCTGTTGCTATTTACAGTGTAGCCCTCTCCCCCCTTCCCTGAGGCTCCATGCTTTCCAGATTCTGGTTGCATTCAACAGACATTACAAGTCCCCAGCAGAGAGGAAATACAAGGCACCTGCTGTACACATTACAGTGAGACCATGCTGGGCAAGCAGATGGGCTCTCTCATCTCCCGAGGACCTGAGCTCCGGCTCCATGTAGGGGCCAGAGCTGGCTGGCACCAGTCTTCCCCAACTGCCCCCCTCCACTGTGGGCAGCTTTAGCAATGGTACCCGCCTTCCAGTTGGAGGAAGCAAATGTATTCCAGCATTTCCTTTTGTCACCTCGGGGCACATTTATAAGTCCTCTGGAAAAATAATATTCTGTTGTGGACACAGGGCAAGTGAATGGATGTAACTTTAATTCCAAAAGTGGCTCTGGAGGGGCTATCAATTTTCAATCAGTTCTCACCACCAGAGAGGAAAGGCTCAGACTTCAGAGTTTGATGAATTCTGCTCCCTTCTAGGTTACTCACAAATTGCCAGGGTATCAAGGGAGGACTGGGGTTTAAAGCATCTTTTATTGGCTGCCATCCACAGTTTCACATACTATTGGAATTCGATATTAGCAATGACTTCTTGGAGACAGGAAGTGTCTGAAATGGCCCTGTCTAGAAAAATGAGGGTCTATGGATTTCTTGGTAAATATGTAAAGTGAGGACTTCTGTGAATTCATGCTGACTAACACTGAATGGTAATTAAATTGAACGCATTCTTGGCTTTCTAAAGCCAAGTCAGATCAACCTGTAGTCCAAATGTTTTCTCCTGAGAGGTGGAATTAGGAAGGCTCGCCAGGGCCAGGTCTTGCTGGAAAATAAAGAAATAACTCTCTCAGAGCTCATTCACTTTCTCCCAAGAGGTGCATGAGTCAATCTGGCTATCTTGGAGACAAAACTAAGGCTGCTTGTAGGACTTGAATTTTATTTCTTTAAAACTATGAGGGTGTGGCCAGAATTGAGTGCCTGTTACATACGGGTACTGGGGATACAGTGGCCAAGACAGACCTAGTCTCGGCCCCTTAGATTAGTCCAGACGTGATACCAGAGTGTGATCATTAACCATCCTCAAGAAGGATGCCCTAAGAGCCCCTGTGGACGAGGCTTCCCTGAAGAAGTGATGTGATATCTAAGGTGACACCTGAGGGATATAGACGGTCCCTAGGTGATGTGTTTGTGTTCCAGGTAGTAGGAACAGCATACACAAAGGGCCAGACAGAGGATAGAGAATGAGAAAAGAGGGCAACAGAGTCTGGAGTGTAATCGGGGATGGGGGAATGAGGAGGTGATTGATACCAACAGGGCCAGGCATTGGGGATCTTGGAAGTGGAATGGAGGATTCTGGACTTTATTCCCAGATTTGGCACTGCTGACATCTGAGGCTAGATAATTCTTTGTTGTGGGCAGGCAGGAGGCTGTCTTCTGGAGGGTAGTATGTTGAGCAGTGTCCCTGCCAGTAGCAACTCCCAGTTATGACAATCAAAAATGTCTCCAGATATTGCCAAATGTCCCCCAGGAAAAAAGTGCTGTTAAGAACCTGATAAGAGCCATTGTTCCAGGGGCAAGAGTTTTGAGCACCACCTGATAGCAGGGAAATCTGTAGTCAGAGTTGATAACCATTCCAGCCACCCTTTGGGTTGAGCTTTTTGCGAGCATCAAAAGTTGGAGAAAAAGAAGTTGATGTGCCATTCCCATATGGGTATTTTTCAGAAATTAGAGCTAGAAAAAATTTCCTCTTCTGATGAATCAGTATACTTGAGCCCTATGCAGCTTCCCTCTTTGCCCTGGTGGCCAGAAGCTTAGAATTAATACTGCTACTCAGTTACATCAGCCTCTCTTTGTTGATATAAGTCAGTTGCCTACTGGGGCCTGAAAATTAATTGACACAGTCAAGTTGGCAGGGAGGTGGAGAGGGACTGTAGGCCACAGTGCCTGGAGGCTGCCTATCTCTGTCTGTCCCTCCAGGGCCAGCCGCCCCTCAGTGCCCACTATGAATTTTTGAATAGTTCAAGAAAAACCATTGTAGAATTTTTGAATAGTTCAAGAAAAACAGGAAATCCCGGTTTCCGTGTAAAACTCTCCCAAAATTTGAATATTGGCAATGTATTCAGATGTCTGTAAGATGAGTAATAGGTCAAATAAAATTGTCTTGGGGCTATTCAATTTGTGACCTCTCAGGGGGTATTGTTTTGATTATACAAAATTATAGTTCTCTATATACAGTATATACTATTTATGTGTGTGTATATGTATATATATATATTTCATCTGTTTTATTACTTTTCTTTTTTCTTTTTTCTCGTGTTGTAATTATTTGAATTTCATTTGGGGTGGGGGAAGTTGGAGGTTGTATTAGGTGTCTTCTATTCATCCCACCAGATCTAACTGGGTCTTCCTTTACTTTTTTCTGTCCTGAGAATAATATCAGCCTTTCTTGTTCTATGACTACCATTGGGAGGTGGCAGCATTCAGGGTTGGAAAGGAAAAGAGATTGGGATACAAATTCTCCCAAGTCCACACCCTGGGGCCTGGTGCAGGCTAGCTGGCTTTGCCTATAACCACACATGATAGACTGGAATCTGCTCCGTGCTCTTGATCATTCCAAGGCAGGTGAGCTGTGGAGCTGTGACATCTTCACCATAACTTGTTGATTTCTGTCAATCCTGCCAAAATCTTGGTTAATAGTCCCTTTACTAAATGGTCCTCAATTGTCTAATTTGAAAGTTTCATTTGCTTGCTACCAGGGCCCATGACCATAAATAATAAGTAATTCAAAATAGATCATAGGAGAGTTGGAGGATTGCTTATTTAAACAAAATATAACTTTTATATTTGCCCAGAAGCTGGGTAATAGTAATGCGATCAGGAAACCATAACTGTAGCTTTAACGGGGCAAGTGCCTGGACCTCCTCATCAAGTCCAATCCACTCCACATGTCGTGATTTTGAACACTTTAGCTAAAGCAGATCACAGTATTTCCATGGGAAAAAGTGTTAGTGCCATGGGAAAACATGGAAATTATACCCTAGAGGTGCAATGAACGGGAATCTTTACAGAAGCTCACTTGCCTGTTCTCATGATCACTTATTTTCTGCTTCCTATGTTGGCTTCTCTTTGGCCTCCTATTTATGAAATGCAGTCTGGACGTTTCTAGGCAGTGTAGAGTTGTGATTCAGAGCAACTGCCTTTAAATTAGGCACAGTTGGCTCATTCCTATAATCCTAGCACTCTAGGAGGCTGAGTTAGGCATTGATTGAACTTGAGACCAACCTGAGCAAGAATGAGACCTGTTCCTAAAAATAGCTGGGCACTGTGGCAGGAGCCTATAGTCCTAGCTACTTGGGAGGCTGAGGCAAGGGAATTGCTTGAGCCCAGGAGTTTGCTATGACGCCATGCACTCTATCAAGGGCGGCAAAGTGAGACTCTGTCTCAGAAAAATAAAAAATAAAAATAAATCAGACGCAGTTGTGTTGAGTCTCACAGCTTGTCATTTTACCTGGATAGCTGTGGACAGATGGTTCCGTCTCTCTCAGCTTTGATGTACTCAGAATGTGGATCTCACAGGGTGGCAGAAAGGATGAAAGGAGCAAATGTAAGGAAAGTACTTATTGCTCCTGGCACAGGGAGTCCCCGGTAAATGGAAGGGATTATTAACAAATCAAGCTCTGTTGCCGGGGAAGCTGTAAACAGTTAGCAGTTCAGGCGTTAAGATGAACATCTGTCCATTTAAAGTAGGCAGTAAGCTTCATTTTGAGCAATGACCTTAAAGCCATGTATGCTTCTGAATTGCTCTCTGAATTATCAGAGAAATAATGAGTTATGTTCAGTCAAGTGTTCAATACAGCCTTATTGTTTCCACATTTGAAAAATTCCTACATCATCATCCATCTCCGTTCCTTTGACACCCCTCCTTTTTGTGTTTCTTGAAGATTGCAGATAGTAGTTCTGAAATGATTTCTGCAAATCCCATTAGCAGTTTGCAATTACAATCCCTCTATGTCTAGAGACCAAAACCCATTTAAAGCAGCATGATGTTTCCTCCTCTCTTTTCATTGATTTGGGACTGTAGTTCCCAGTTTACGTACCATTTTCAGTGAGAAGCTCTTTCTCCCAATGTACTCTTAACATGCCAGGATAACAAATTTCATCTTAAAATCAGTATGCCACTTGCTGGGACCAGATGAGGAAACATGCTGAGTTGGAAGACCCAATAAAGATGACACAGAGTGAAGAGAAAAACTAGCAAGCCCTCTATTGGTGGCCATTGCTAACTGTATCAGGCACGAGACATGACTCTTCCTTAAAAATGGCATTATAGACCCTCTTTTCCCCAATAGCCCTGTCCCTTAGCCTCTTATTCATGGGTGAGTTGATGCAAATACTCATAAACCCAGATTAAAGGCTCCACTCTCTTGTTCCATGGCTCTCAGTTCCTTATCTGTAAGTGTCCATAATACAATTGGCAACATCTCAGCCAGACATTGACTATGTGCTAGCACTTTACAAAGATTATCATGTGATCTCCCAAACAAACCCAAGAAATGGAAACGCTCCTTATTGTCATTGTACTGACAAGAGACTGAAACCGAGAGTCTGGGAGTGGCCTGGAATCCAGCAGCCCCAGCAGTGCATGATGAATAAGGTTACCTCTGCATGGTCTCCTTAGAGAGACAGAAGATGGTCAGAGAAGGGCTCACAGGGCCAAATCAGCACCCTGGTGCTGTGTGAAGAAGCAATGTGTCAGCCCAATGGAGATGGCCCTGGACAGAAGGCACCACGCCCAGTGCAGCCTCACAGGAAGGGAGGAAGGGGCGTTTGACTAGAGGGGACGAGTGCTCCCAGGAAGTGGGACTCCTTGGCAAAGACCTGGAGGTGGGAATGACATGGCTGAGAAACTTCAAGAAGGCTGGTTTGGCTGGAGCTCAGTGAGTAAGGTAGGTGATGACATCAGAGAAGTTGTCAAGGGCTGGTATTTGCATCTTGTGAGTCTCCATCAAGATTTCTGATTTTATTCCGGTGTGGCAGCAAGCTTTTAGGGGTTTGAGCTGGAGAGTTACATGGTAAGGCTGCTGTGCGGAGACTGTCTGCACATGGATGGGAGGGGAAAATGGGAGGTGGCCTGAGGCACTGGCACAGACAAGTGGGAGAGTGTGGCAACATGGATCAGGTGGCCACTGTCAGAGTCAGCATGTGATCTGATAGGAGAACTGGCTGAACTTGATGTTGGACAGGACATGAGAGATGAGGGGAGACAGGCATCAGGGCTCATCCTAGTTTGGGCTAAGCAATGGGGGTATTATACTGGGGTAGGGTGGAGCAGTGGGGGGCAAGAGCAGATTTCTGTTTAGGACATGTGACATTTCTGATGGCCATTAGATATTCAAGTGGATGCAGGTTATATATTTTATGTGTTATATATATATTTTATGTGTTAATTTGGCTCGGCCATTGCATCCAGATATTTGGTCAAACACCAGTCTGGATGTGACTGTGAAGGTATTATTTTAAAAAGATGAGATCAACAGTTAAATCAGTAAGATTTTGAGTAAAGCAGGTCACCCTTTAATGTGGTTGGGTCTCATCCAGTCAGTGGAAGCCTTAACAGCAAACAGACTGCGGTCCCTGTGAAGAAGGAATTCTCCCAGCAATCTGCCTGAGGGCTTTCCCAGACCTCCAGCTTGCAGGGCTGCCCAAATTTCATATTTGCCAGCCTCTATAATCAATGAACCAATGGCTTAAAATAAATCTCTATTCATATATAAGAGGTCCCCCCAAAATGTACACACATTTTATAAGAAAAGAAAAAAGCTATCATAAAATTGAAATATTCAGATCATGTTTGACTTCTGCAATTACAAGAGATACAAGATATAATATGCAAAATAATAAACGTTATTATTAGTATATATTGAGTATTACAGTCTTAATACAGATTTTCCTTCCTTAAAAAGTGTATGCATTTTTTGTCTCCCTTTGTATATTTATACACACACACATATCCTATTGATTGATTCTATTTCTCTGGAGAACTCTAGAATGCAGAGAAGTGGCTAGAGTTAGAAATTTCAGAGTCATCAATCTATAGACCATAGTTGTCCAAGAGAAATAATATAAAAAGCCATACAGATAATTAAAAATTTCTAGCAGTCATTTTTAATAAAAAGAACAAAAGATCAGGTGGCATTAATTTTGATATAATTACTTGATCCAGGGGATCAAAAAAATCTAACATTTAGCATATAATCAATACAAAAATCTTAATATTTTACATTATTTCCCCATACCAAGTCTCCAAAATCCAGGATGTTTTCACAGTGATGTTACATCTCAGCTCGGACCAGCCTCATTTCAAGCCTTCAGTTGCTACGTATGTGGCCGATGGCTGCCACTTGCTGCCACTTAGTCCAGCTCTTAGCAAAGTGTTGTGAAGTCCCCAGGGCACACAGTAGCACTTCAGGTGCCTTTGCAGAGAAGAGAAGAGGGGAGAATGGAGCCAAGA
This sequence comes from Galagoides demidoff, assembly GCA_963574575.1. Classification (NCBI taxonomy): domain Eukaryota; kingdom Metazoa; phylum Chordata; class Mammalia; order Primates; family Galagidae; genus Galagoides; species Galagoides demidoff. The sequence continues at coordinate 4,999 of CAUYQV010009370.1, read as the reverse complement.
CTGCTCCTGGGGCTCCCAAATGCTTCCAGTTAAGAAAAAGAGGCGGATCCAGCAAAGGAGCTTGAGACCTGGCATCCAGTGAAGCAAATGAGAGGCCAAGTGTGGAATCCAGAAGCCAAGAGAAAACCCCTGCCAATGGTCCCTAAGACAAGGATTGAGAGGTAACATTAGTTTTGACCAGAAAGAGGTCACTGGTGACCTTGCCAAGAGCAGTTCAGGGAAGACTGAGACAGACAAAGAGTTGGTTAAGAGAAAGGCAGGTATGGAAGGAGAATGGGGGCCAGATAACCTCTTGGCAGAGAGAGCAGACTGGCCTGAAGGGAGCAGAGCTGGCGTATGGACTTGGAGGAAGTGAGGACTAGGATGTTTGAGAAAGAGAGGTCCTATTGCAAGGGTGGAACACTGGTGAGAGTGATTCAATACAGAAGGAGAAGGGCATGATGCAGGCAAGAGAGAGTGGGGTGAAGCCCTTGAGCTGGCTCCTTGAGGGGATCCATGCCAAGAGTGTTGGCCGGTGCATCTCTGTGCTATTAGGAGGAGGGGGCAGCATTGGAAGAGTAGGAGAAGCCAGAAAGGTGTCATCCAATCTTTAAGAGGGTGGCAGAGACCAATTATGAGGCTAGGTAAAATGACTCCTGAACCTAGACACAAGTTAGAGTTTTTGAGGGAGCTCGTGCAAGGCACCAAAGGCTGCATCCTAGCACAGACCAGTTGAATCAGGATCTCTTGGGCTAAGTCACAGGAGTCAGTATTTTCAAAACTCTCCCCAAGTGATTCCAGTGGCGCTCAAGGTTAGGAGACACTGGACTAGGTAAATGTGGCAGGATCGTAGGCTGTGACATCTGAACATTGAACTTGATATTGGTGAAGTAATTGTTTTTAATTTTTAAAATTCAGTCTCCATAGAGACTATCAAAAATTGCCAATGCCGATTATATTTCAAGTCCTCATGCCGGGGTATTGGGAAAAGTTTTCAATTAGAAATAATCGCACCTCAGATAAACCTCATTGGATACTGACACTGTGCAAAGCTGGTGAAGTAATTTCTATTGAAATTAACAGAACAAGCTCTAGAAGATCTAGCTGTGGGGGAAAAGTCCTCCTGCCCAGATCAGTTGGGGGAGAGGCTAAAGCAGTCCCGCTAAGGTTGTAGCATTCCAATTGATGGAGGTATTATCTTCATTATGGAGTTTAGAATAGAGGCAAAACCAGATTCATTATTGCAGCCATGTCAGAGTTGCCATTCGCCCTGCTGGGGGGAAACCCAAATCAGGAAAGCAGGAAGCAAATTCAGAAGTTATGGTTGACACAGTGTGCTTACAAAACTAGTGACAGGCTATTACTGGAAAGAATGAGCTGTTTATTAGTAGGAGCCTGAGAACCAAAGGGAAGGAGCTTAAAGAATAGTTGTAGACTAAAAGCAGAGTGGATTTATCTATTCATTCACTCAACAGTGTGTTTATTGAGCACTTACCGCATGCCAGGTGGCATTTCTTACAAAAGATAAAAGTTGATAGCATCAGCAGTCCATGTGGGTGTGTCAGCTGTCCAGATTTCACCAGCAAAAGAAAATCGTAAGAGAGACCTTCAAAAACAGTGATTGTCAACTGGTGTGCTATGAGAGGATCTTAGGAGTGCTCAAAAATTTTTTTTAAATCATTAATTAAATTATTTTCTTTTTTTTTTTGAGACGGAGCCTCAAGCTGTCCCCCTGGGTAGAGTGCCATGGCATCACAGCTCACAACAACCTCCAACTCCTGGGCTCAAGCGAGTCTCCTGCCTCCACCTCCCAAGTAGCTGGGACCACAGGCGCCCGCCACAATGCCCAGCCATTTTTTGGTTGCAGCCATCATTGTTGTTTGGCGGGCCCAGGCTGGGGATTCGAATCCGCCACCTTAGGTGTACGTGGCTGGCGCCTTAGCCAATTGAGCCACCGGCGCCGAGCCTTGGTGGTGGGTATTAATGGTAATTTACTGTCCTCTCAAGCTACCCCAACCTTATGGTGCTCAAATTATGGCCTCCTTTGTTATTGTCTATGATAAGGCCACTAATTATGATCTTTCTCATTCTCAGTTTCAGATCAATAATCTTCTATCTCATCTCCTGATTTACTGACTAGGCAGTCATCTGAAAAAGAACGGCTCCTATCATTGCCCTATGTGGATATCAACCAGTTTAGAGTGAAGACCCAAAAATGTTCTTGTAAACACCACTCCTCTCCCCCTCTCATTTTCCTTCCAGGCAGCCCACCCCGCCCATCATTGGCAGTAAGCAGTCAAAGAGACAACAGGCCCATCATCCCGCTTCCTTATAATAGACTAATAGACTAAAAAGACCAGGATGATAGAGTCAAATAGAACCAACCTGTCTAAATAGAATGTCCCATCCAGGAAAGAGTGAATGTGCCAATCCAGACCCCTCCAACCCTTTAAATTTCCATCCACCTTCACCCATGTGGTGACTTCCTTCTTGAACTCAGTTTACCTGCACCTGGATGGAAATAAAGGCTGCTGTTGCCCACACAGAACCTGGACTCTGTTTCCTTTTGTTCACATTTCGAACAATCTTTTATTTTCGGTCTTTGACCTTTCACTCCGGAAAAGGTGACAAAGAAGGCCACGAGCAACTCTGGGTTCAAGACCTTCCCATTTACCTACTCCTCAATTGTTTTGGCAAAACCCAGGAGGGCAGAGATCATCCCCACCTAGTCTGCATAAACTGAGGGTGGGGTTCTTCAAGGAAAGTCATATTAAAGGAAGAAAAGTAGATAGATACCAGGAGGCTAAAACAACTATGTCATTATGCCTGGTGATTCCTTAAGCCTTTACTGCATAGTAAACCATCCCTAAACTTAGTAATTTAAGACAATGTATTATTTCCTAGAATTCTGTGAATTAGGTAGGCTCAGCTTGATAGTTCTGATAGTCTCTCCTGCTATTACTAATGCTACCAGTTAGCTGTGCTGGAGTGTCTAGATGGCTTCCTTCAGATGTATGGAGTGGCTGTTGGCTGTTTTCTCATGAGGTCTCTTGTCTTTACAGTCTAGCCCAGACTTCTTTTTACAGTGGCAGGCTCTTAAATCCTAGGCTTGGAAGTCACACAATGTCATGTTACTGCATTTTCTGATCCAAGAAAGCATAAGGTCAGTCAAGATTCAAAGGGTTGGGAAAAAGACCCCCCCTAGTTTGACAGAAGTAGTAAAGTCACATTGCAAAAGAGCACAGAAACAGGGAGACAAAAATTCATGGGAGGCCATTATAGAAGCAATCTATTGTACTCCATTATCCATCTCTTCTATGTATGTATGTATGTATGTATGTATATATTTGTGAGACAGAGTCTCATTAGTCACCCTTGGTAGAGTGCTGTGGAGTCACAGTTCATAGCAACTTTAAACTCTTGGGCTTCAGTAATTCTCTTGCCTCAGCCTTGCACGTAGCTGGGATCACAAGCGCCTACCACAATGCCCAGTTATTTTTTTATGGTGTTCTTGTCGTTGTTGTTTAGCAGGCCCAGGCAGGGTTCAAACTCACCAGTCCTGGTGCATGTGGTTGTCACCCTAACCACTGAGCTATGGGCGCCAAGCCTATTTATGTATTTATTTACTTAAGACAGAGTGTTATTTGTCACCCTTGGTAGAGTACCCTGGTGTCACGGCTTACGGCAACCTCAAACTCTTGAGTTCAAGCAATTCTCTTTCCTCAGCCTCAAGAGTAGCTAAGACTACAGGCGCCTGCCACAACACTTGGCTATTTTTAAAGATGGAGGCCACTCTGCCTCAGGCTGGTCTCAAACCAGTGAGCTCAGGCAATCTACTCAGCATAGCCTTCCAAGTGCTAGGATTACAGGAGTGAGCCCCTACACCCAGCCTCATCAAGTGGTTATTTATTTATTTTTAGAGACAGAGTTTCATTCTGTCACCCTGGGTAGAGTGCTGTGATGTCACAGCTCACAGCAACTTCCAGCTCTTGGGCTTAGGCAATTTTCTTGCCTCAGCCTCCCGAGTAGCTGGAACTACAAGTGCCTGTCACAATGTCTGACTATTTTTTTTTTTTTCCAGTTTTTGGCCAGGGCTAGGTTTGAACCTGCCACCTCCGGCATATGGAGCTGGTGCCCTACTCCTTTGAGACACAGGCGCCGTCCTCACCTGGCTATTTTTTGTCGCAGTTTAGCTAGGACCAGGTTTGAACCTGCCACCCTTGGCATATGGGTCAGCACCCTACTCACTGAGTCACAGGCGCCACCCAATCAAGTGGTTATTAAGACAAAATTAGGCCAGGTGAGGTGGCTCACACCTGTAGTTCTAGCACTTTGTGAAGCTGAAGTGGGTGAACTGCTTGAGGCCCGGAGTTCAAGACCAGCTTGAACAAGAATGAGACAACAGGCTTGGAGCCCATAGCTCAGTGGTTACGGCACTGGCCACATACACTGACTGGGACTGGTGGGTTCGAACCTGGCCTAGGCCTGCTAAACAACAAAACAATTACTATAACAAAAACAAAATAGTTGGGTGTTGTGGCACATGCCTGTAGTCCCAGCTACTTGGGAGGCTGAAGCAAGAGAATCACTTGAGCCTAGGAGTTTGAGGTTGCTGTGACCTATGACGCCATAGCACTCTACTGAGGGTGACAAAGTGAGACTCTGTCTCAAAAACAAAACAAAACATGGGCGGCCGCCCATAGCTCAGTGGGTAGGGTATCAGCCACATACCCTGAGGCTGGCCCAGGCTAGCTAAAACAACAATGATAACTACAACAACAATAACAAAAAACAAAACAAAACAAAACAAAAACATAATCAAGGTCCTAGTCTAGGAACCAGGGACCTTGTATGATGAACAATACATAAGACCCAATTCTTTTTTTTTTTTGAGACGGAGCCTCAAGCTATCCCCCTGGGTAGAGTGCCATGGCATCACAGCTCGTAGCAACCTCCAACTCCTGGGCTCAAGTGAGTCTCCTGCCTCCGCCTCCCAAGTAGCTGGGACCACAGGCGCCCA
>CAUYQV010009359.1:0-22239 GCA_963574575.1 Galagoides demidoff | reverse complement strand
CAGAAGAAAAGAAATAACCAAAATTAGAGCAGAATTAAATGAAATTGAAAATAAAAGGATTATAGAACAGATCAATGAATCAAAGAGTTGGTTTTTTGAAAAGGTCAATAAAATAGATAAACCTTTGGCCAGCTTAACCAAGAAAAAAAGAGTAAAATCTCTAATCTCATCAATCAGAAATGGTAAAGATGAAATAACAATAGACCCCTTAGAAATTCAAAAAATCCTTAGTGAATATTACAAGAAACTTTATTCCTAGAAATATGAAAATCTGGAGGAAATCGACCAATACTTGGAAGTATGCCACCTCCCAAGACTTAGCCAGAAGTAAGTGGAAATGTTGAACAGGCCTATATCAAGTTCCAAAATAGCATCAACTATACAAAATCTCCCTAAAAAGAAAAGCCCAGGACCAGATGTCTTCACATCAGAATTCTACCAAACCTTTAAAGAGGAACTTGTACCCATACAACTCAACCTTTTCCAAAATATAGAAAAAGACAGAATACTACCCAACACATTCTATGAAGCAAACATCACCTTGATACCCAAACCAGGAAAAGACCCAACAAGAAAAGAAAATTATAGACCAATATCACTAATGAGTACTGATGCAAAAATATTCAACAAGATCCTAACCAACAGAATCCAGCAATACATCAAACAAATCATGCACCATGACCAAGTGGGTTATATCCCAAATCTCAAGGATGGTTCAACATATGTAAATCTATAAATATAATTCATCACATAAACAAATTAAAAAAACAAAGACCATATGATTCTCTCAATTGATGCAGAAAAAGCTTTTGATAATATCCAGCATCCCCTCATGATCAGAACACTTAAGAAAATTGGTATAGAAGGGACATTTCTTAAACTGATAGAGGCCATCTACAGCAAACTAACAGCCAATATCATATTGAATGGAGTTAAATTGAAATCATTTCCACTCAGATCAGGAACCAGACAAGATTGCTCATTTTCTCCACTGTTCTTTAACATTATAATGGAAGTTTTAGCTATCACAGTTAGGCAAGAAAAGGAAATTAAGGGCATCCATATAGGGTCAGAAGAGATTAAACTTTCACTTTTTGCAGATGATATGATTGTATATCTGGAAAACACTAGGGATTCAACTACAAAACTCCTAGAAGTGATCAAGGAATATAGCAGCGTCTCAGGTTACAAAATCAACACTCATAAATCTGTAGCCTTTATATATACCAACAGCAGACAAGCTGAAAAAACAGTCAAGGACTCTATTCCATTCACAGGAGTGCCAAAGAAGATGAAATATTTGGGAGCTTACCTAACAAAGGATGTGAAAGATCTCTATAAAGAGAACTATGAAACTCTAAGAAAAGAAATAGCTGAAAATGTTAACAAATTGAATAATATACCATGCTCATGGCTGGAAAGAATGTCCATATTACCCAAAGCAATATATAATTTTAATGCAATCCCTATTGAAGCTCCACTATCATATTTTAAAGATCTTGAAAAAATAATACTTCACTTTATATGGAATCAGAAAAAACCTCGAATAGCCAAGACCTTACTCAGGAATAAAAACAAAGTATGAGTAATCACGCTACCAGACCTCAGATTATACTAGAAATTGATAGTGATTACAACAGCATGGTACCGGCACAAAAGTTGAGAGGTAGATGTATGGAAACAATAGAGAGCCAACAAATGAATCCAGCTACCTACCGTTACCTAATCTTTGATAAGCCAATTAAAAACATTGAGTGGGGAAAAGATTCTCTATTTAATAAATGGTGCTGGGCTAACTGGCTGGCGACCTGTAGAAGACTGAAACTAGACCCACACCTTTCACCATTAACTAAGATAGACTCCCATGGATTAAAGATTTAAACTTAAGACATGAAACCATAAAAATATTAGAAGAAAGTGTAGGGAAAACACTTGAAGAAATTGGCCTGGGTGAAAATTTTATGAGGAGGACCCCCCGGGCAATTGAAGCAACATCAAAAATACACTATTGGGACCTGATCAAACTAAAGAGCTTCTGCACAGCCAAAAACACAGCAAGTAAGGCAAGCAGACAGACCTCAGAATGGGAGAAGATATTTCCTGGTTATGTCTCTGACAAAGGTTTAATAACCAGAATCCATAGAGAACTCAAACATATTAGCAAGAAGAGAACGAGTGATCCCATCTCAGGGTGGGCAAGGGACTTGAAGAGAAATTTCTCTAAGAAGATAGGCGCATGGCCTACAGATATATGAAAAAATGCTCACCATCCTTAATCATCAGAGATATGCAGATCAAAACTACTTTGAGATACCACCTAAGTCCAATAAGATTAGCCCATATCACAAAATCCCCAAACCAGAGTTGCTGGCGTGGATGTGGAGAAAAGGGAACACTTCTACACTGCTAGTGGGAATGCAAACTAATACGTTCCTTTTGGAAAGACATCTGGAGAATACTTAGAGAACTAAAAATAGACCTGCCATTTGATCCTGCAATTCCTTTGTTAGGTATATATCCGTAAGACCAAAAATCACATTACAACAAAGATATTTGTATCAGAATGTTTATTGCAGCCCAATTCATAATTGCCAGGTCATGGAAGAAGCCCAAGTGCCCATCAATCCATGAATGGATCAATAAATTGTGGTATATGTACACCATGGAATACTATGCAGCCATAAAGAAAGATGGAGACTTTACATCCTTCATGTTTACATGGATGGAGCTGGAAAATATTCTTCTTAGCAAAGTATCACAAGAATGGAAGAAAGAGTATCCAATGTACACAGCCCTATTATGAAACTAATTTATAGCTTTCATATGAAAGCTATAACCTAATCATAGCCTAAGCATAGGGGGAAGGGTGTGATAGAGGGGAGGGGGGGACAGGTAGAGGGAGGGTGATTGGAGGGATCACTTCTATGGTTTATCTTACAAGGGTACAAGTGAATCTTTCTAAGAGTAGAAAATAAATGTCTTAACACAATAACTAAGATAATGACATAAAGGCTATTTTAACCAGTTTGATGAAAATATTTCAAATTTCATATGAAAACACCACACTGTACCCCATGATTGTATTAATGTACACAGCCATCATTTAATAAAAAAAAATAAATTCACATTCCCAGAAAAAAAATTATTTACAAAGCATGAATTCATTGACCACACAGCAGATGTTGTCTGAGGACATTTGGAGTCGATTATCCACATATCTACTAGGGCTTCATATTCAAAATAACCATAAATACATGTCCTAATTTCTAATTATTATATATCTATATATCAAAACATTATTGATGTAAACATGCGTGATTAACCAGTACGGGTTTAAGAACCTCACTTGATAACTGGACCATACTAATATGGGTAATGCATAAAATTATAATCTAGAATTTAAAAAAATAGCAGCAACTATTCTTCTTAGTAAAGTATCTCAAGAATGGAAGAGAAAGTATCCAATGTACTCAGTACTATTATGAAACCAATTTATAATCACTCACACTTTCATATGAAAGATAAAACACAACTGTAGCCCAGGATGAAGGAGGGAAGAGGAGGGGGAATTGGAGGTGGTTGGATAGAGGGAGGGTAAATGGTGGGACCATACCTATGGTGCATATTGCAAGGGTACATATCAAATCTATTAAGTGTAGAGCATAAATATCTTAACACAATAATTAAGCAAGTGAAGTGAGGGCTAGGTTAATCAGTTTGATGTAAGCATTCCAAATTGTATGTAAAATCAGCACATTATACCCCATAAATGCATTAATGTATACAGTTATGATTTAATTTTTAAAAAAAAGGAAAAAAAAGAAATAAAATAGCAGCAACTGAAAACCATTACTAACTCGGTGCAATATTGTGGTCTCCCATGCACACATACACATTGAAGTACTTTCATCAGATTGTTGTATTGCAGGGGCTTGTATGAATCACCACTCTGTGTTTGTGCATACAGTATTTTCCAGAAATGGGCACTGCCAAAGTTCTATCCCTGAACTTTGTGACTGCCTTGACTAATAGAATGTGGGAGAAATGATACTGTGGAACTTCTAGGACTAGTCATAAAGGGTGACATAAAGGGCCTGGCTCTTTCTTTCAGGAGTCTTCCCACGAGAATCTAACCACTATTTCAGGAGGAATCCCAGGCAACAAGGAGAAACCACATGTAAATGTTCCCACCAGAAGCCCCAGCTGAAGTCTCAGACCATTGTCCAGCGTCTGTCAACGTGGGAATAAAGGAGACTTCATGTCATTCCAGCCTCCAGTCTAAACCACTCCAGCAGATTCTGAGTGGAGCAGAAAGAAGCAAATTGTACTTGGTCCTGCTCAAATTATAGAGTTGTGAGCAAAATAAGGATTGTCATTGCTTTCAACCATTGAGTTTGGGGGTAATTTGCAACACATGCATATTACAAGTTTTGTGGTGTTGCCTTGGTTTGAATGGCAAACAGATTTTCTAATAAAGTACTGAATTAGAATCCCTAGAAAATGCTATTATGCACTAATTTTAGTTTATGACTTACTTGTATGAACCATAAAAATTCTGTTCAGAGATAAGTACTCAGAAAGTAGGCTTTCCATGTACATAAATATCTGGGTCTGTGCAATTGACATCTACTTTCCATTAAGAACTGCAGAAATGACTTAAAACTTTTGAATCTGCTCACTATTCCTTGGGGGAACCCTATGGGCCATGATAGGCTGTAGACAGTTTGTTGAGAAACAAAAATCACTGTTGAAAACTCTCAAATCAAAATCCTTCTTTGGCCTCTATTAAGAGGTCCATTCATCAATCTCCATAATCAGTCCCTTCCCTACTTCCTATCATACTCATTTGTGTTTATCATAAAACAACTTCAAGTATACAGAGAAAAAGAAAAGCACTTAGAAAAAGATTAGCACTCTTATGCAGGCATTGCCTTGGTTCAGCAGAGCGGCATTTAACCAACTTTACTGCATATCTGGAGTATCTTTCCAGAGCTCACATCACAGAGATACTTCAAGCCCGCTTCAGACTTTTCTGACTCCATTTCCCTCTCTCTCCCACCAGAAGTTGCAACTATTCTGAAGTTGGTGTGTTTCCTTCTTATCCATGTTTTTATGTTAGTGTTCATAAAAAATGTTAAGACTGATTCATCCAATGTTAAGTTTTTGAGATTTTGGTGTAGCTTATATTTTAACCTCTGTGTAATATTCCATTTTTGAATACATTTTAGTTAGTTCAGTTTTTCCCTTATTGGCAAGTGTTCAGATTATTTCTATTCTTGGGATACTTACCAAGGAGAATGTTCTTCAGCTCCATCCAGGTAAATACAACTCAATCCTATTCATCAGCCAAGCTGAAGTCAGGACACTGCTCTTCTTACCAAGTCATGCTGGTTTCTGTGAAAACAGATTATTTCTAATGTTTTGTTTTAGTATTTATGTTAATATATGAACATGTTTTAATTTCTTTATGAGTAAGTGTATGAGTTCTCTGAAAATACACTTAGGAGTGATGTTCATGTATTGTATTTATCATAAATCTTCAACTTTAGTGGATATTGCCAAACTGGCCATACTAGTTAACACTCTGTTAGCAGTTTTGGGAGTTTCTGCTTCTCCGTTGTTGTGCTTTCTTTCTTTCTTTTCAGATTGCTGGGTGTGAAGTAGTATAGCATTACCGTTTTCATTTACAGTTCTCTGATTGCTAACAGGTCTAAGCGCTGTACTTTTTTAATATTTACAGGCCACGTGTTTTTTTTTCTTTTGTGAATTGCCTACAAATTGCTTACATTTTTTCTATTGATTTTTCATCTACATACTCTTGATGGCCATCTTTGGTATCTATCTATATTGCTAATATCTCCATCTGCTTTGCTGGTTAACTTTTAACTTTGTTTATGATAGCTTAGAAGGAAGTTGACATATTAGTGAGGTCAAAAGCAATCAAAGATTTTCATTATGATTTACTTTTTGGAAATTAAGAAATCCTTTCCCACCCTAAAGACATAAAATTTTAAAAGAAAAAAAATTATTTCATTTTCATATGGATCACCGTAGTAGTTCTTTCGCTTGTTTTATACTGCAAATTGTGTTCTATGTCAAAGTCTTCTTCATGAATTCTTTGACCATTTATGTATTGATATTTTATATCCCAATAAGTACTCTTTTTAACTTTTCAATTTCAATATCTTGACTAGGACCTCTACATCACCAAATCTAGGGGCCAATCTCCATCATGCCCTTAAGCTATCAGGAGCAAGTGACACAGATGATCACTGCTTCCCTCTTGAAGCCTTTCCTTCCCTTGGATTCTGTGACCCAGAACCCTCCTGGTTCCGTCTTGGGAACCCCTTGGAGACCTTGAACCCCTTGCACCCCCTTAGTCCAACCTTTTATTGTTTCAGAGCCCCATGCTCCCTCTTCGGATCCTCTCCCTTTTTCTTTACACTTTTTTATAACCTGCCTGATCACATCCTGTCCAATGGCTTAGAAATCATTCAAGTTAATGGCTCCAAATTTATCCCCTTGGACCTGGCCTCAGTTGGATGTCTAATAGGCATCTCCTTTCCTGTGATTGCTATAGAAGTCAGCCTTTTTTTCTAATGTATTAGAAGTTACTCCAAAAGCTTTTAACACACATATCAGATGGAGTTTAAAGTTTATCATTTTGTTCTACTTCTGAAAACCACACAATGTATGGAATACTTTAACTACATTCTCTCTCACTTTTACTTTCAATAGTTAGCAAATATAGTAGAACCTCCATAGCTGATCACCTCCCTATATTGATCATTTCCTTCAATTGACCTCGTTTTCATAGACCAGACATTCACCACATGTATATATTAGTACAGTAGACCCAGTTTGTTATGTTGACCACCTCCGTATGTTGACCAGTCTATTACAGTCTCTTGGGTGGTCAACTTAAAGAGGTTCCACATTAAGCTCCACATTGCTTTAATCCCTCCTTCATATTAACCTTTGTTATATCTCTTATTGTAAATGTTCAGACATCAACTTTGTGTATGGGGGGCACTCATTATTTCTCCTTGTACCGAATACTTTCCTTCTGAATTCAATTACAATCTTACTAAAGTGCAATTTTTGTAGTGCTTTTAAAGGGGGTGTTAAAAGAAACACTTTTAGACAAATTAAATTTAAAAGAGTGGGGTTTATATCAAAAATATGGGGTTTATACTTTGGAAAAAGGGGAGCTTTATTTCTTGTGAAAGGTTCTCAGCTTACAGTGTGCTTTCTGGCAAACTGGGAAACACTGCTCTGTTCTCAAGCCAGGGACACATGTTTTAAGAGACAGAGGAAAAGGGAACAGGATTTAAACTGAGCGGGGTAGCTAAATATACATATTTAACAAGCTATAGGAGGAGTCATGAATATTTATGAAGAGAAAATGGGAATGTGTAATTGTGCTTCATACCTCCTTTCATGGCTGGGAACTCAGTTTTTAAGGTTTTTTTTTTTCCCCCGGGGTTCCCATGACTGGGATGGAGTCTATTCAATTTGTGGGGTCTTAGGATTATTTTTGTTGTTGTTGTTCATTAGGGTTTAACTTGAGCAAAGAACCATTCATGAATTGAGCAGCTCTCTAATCAGAAAATATTCAAGGCAATGCTGGTTTTGCCTTGTGGTCAAAGAAGATTTGAGAACAGAACAAGGAAAGTGACAAAAAATAGAAGTGAGGTACGGAAATAACCAATTGGTTACAGCTGGGCGTTTGCCTTATTTGAACACTGTTTAAAGAGTTGGCTGCCTTTAATTGGCTGAAACTTGGTAATTGGCACAAGAGTAGGTTATAGTCTTTTACTCATCTAGTTAAAGAGATGAGTGTAGAGAAACCGTTGGGCCAAACTTAAAATATGTAGCTTTAGTCTAAATTTAATTTGATAAGGATATGTGAGTGAAAATATTAATCCTCTTATTCTTAAAAATAGCTTATCTGGATATAAAATTCTAGGTCAACAGTTTTTTATCCCTGTGTGCTTTGTTCACTCTCCCTCAGTGTGGTTCATTTTTCTTATATTTTGGCAAGTTGATACTGCAAATTTGTATCAATCAGTGATTATCTACTTCTGAGGGAGTCTTTGTGTTTTGGGCTGTGCACTGCCCCCTTTGGTACAGTCGTATATTCTTTTTGTTGATACCATTTTAGGACTCCACTGACCTACTTTTTTCTAATGTTAAATGTTGCTTTTGTGAACTAAAATAAAATCTTAAGTCCCCTAGACCGTTAAATGGACACTCTCTGGGTCATGGAGCCTCCAGAAATACCCTAAAGCTGAGTTGCTGGGCAGGAGAAGGGAGGTCAGACTTGCCTCTTCATGTCCTCTCCCTTCTTGGAGATGTCCTTTGTAACTCATTAACAGGCCTAAAGGTATGTAAGATAAAGCTTAAACCACATCTGCGGGTCATCAGTTCACTTAGCACATCATGTGAATCTGAATGTATGTCCAGTAACTTGTCTCTGATTAACAAACTTCCTTATCTTACAGAGGTGTTACATTAAGTTCCACGTTGCTTTAATCCAGGTGTCCTCAAACTACAGCCTGTGGGCCACATGCCGCCTGCCTAGGACATTTATCTGGCCCACCAGGTGTTTTTGCCGCCGCTGCCTGTCTTGCTCAGCAGGTGCCTCGTCCTGGGGCCCACAGTCCCACCCTCCAACGGTTTGAGGGACAGTGAACTGGCCTCCTGTTTAAAAAGTTTGAGGACCCCTGCCCCTCCTTCATATTAAACTTCAGACAAAGCTTCATTTCTTTAATCAATTACAAATTGGTCTTCAGACAAAACTTTAGGTAAAGCTTCATTTCTTTAAGCCCACCTATAGCCTGTAATGGTCTCTTTGAGGTGTCCTAACTTTGGGGGTCAAACCAATGCGTCCCTTCCATGTGTTGATTTATGACTTTACATATAATTCCTGACTCCCTGAAATGTATAAAACCCAATTGTAACCCAATCACAGCAAGTCCACTTGCTAATGTTTTCTTGGTCATAGTCCTCATACTTGTTCTGGATAAACCTCTTTAAATAACTTTACAGAGTTTGGGTGCTTTTCTGTCAACAATTTGTACTTGTTTTATTTCTCAGGAGATGTAGTTTGGACTTTACATCTTCATGTGGAAATTATCTAAAATTTGGATATTTTATAAGTAACCTTCTTTCCAAGAGCTTCCTTGGGAAGGAAGGTGAAATTTATTTATTTCCTACTTAAGAATGAGATAGTCCTTTGAATCATCGAATGTCACACAGGTAGTTTAGTTTCAGTTTCTCACTTTTCTCAGTGCCCTGAACCCACATTTCCTGTTCCCTTGTAGGAATTAGGAATTAGAATGGCCACTGGGATCCATAATCTGGTAAAGAGGTCCAGTGTCTCCCCATGGAGTCAGTTTGCATTTTCATCCTATGTTTAATTTTTCTTACTGCATTTGGCAGATGAGGATTTTACCTTCTTAGTTTTAAACTCACCTCTGCATTTTTTTACAATTAGATTGTATCCAAAATTTCTATTTGTTTTGGCAAGGGTGAGGCTGGCCTATGTTAGCTCAAATGCGTATTGCCAAAAACCATGCCTGCCATATTTACCTTTTCATTTGCATATTGGCAACACATTAGTCACCAACTAATTAGAAAGAGAGCTGAAGCTGTCACAAAAGAAAACCAACCAACCACACAAGAAAAAGTGTTCAAACTACTTGGTTGGCTAAAATAATGAAGTTCATAGATTTTATGAAAGTTAAAATCCAAAATGTTGAGCATCTCAAATAGTATAGGGTGCAGTTGTTTTTGCATCAGAGAGTCCTGAATCCAAACCTCAGCTTGGATACTCACTAATGGCATCATCTTGGGGACATTAAGTCTCTGACACTCACCTTCCTAATTTATGAAATGAAGATAATGTCTACCTTCCATGGTTTTATGAGAAGCAAAAGAGTTTGTATGTGAACAAGTGCTCAGCAGAGTAATTTTGTATTTATATTAAATTTATATTTATTTAGAAAATGTTCCATTTATTTAATTTTATTAACTGGAGTCCCCTCTGTCTCTCTCTGTCTCCTCCATCTCTTCTCAAGTACGCAGGGTGCTGGGTTCTCTTCTGTAGCCAGTGGTTACAGAGCACCAGCTCTGCGAGTTTCAGCAGTGAATACTGACAAGACACACAGAAGACTCCTTCCAAATGCCCAGTGCAGAGGACACATCTTACTCTTTTCTCCCTGTCCTCTCAGCCTACCTCACAGCCTGGCTGTTGCTGTGGTAACCAGCTGTCTGTGGGCATAACTTGGCATCTGTCTGCTTCTCAGAGCAGCATTAGACCTTTCCTACCTTCTGCCTAAGGCTTCTCTCTCTTGGGAAGTCTACAGAAGCCTCTTGGTCATTCTGATGGATACCCTTAAGTAATCATGGAAGTGTGAGAAAACCAAGACCTATGAGGAAACTCTTGATCAACAGAGGTTGGGAGCTTGGTTTTCAGTACTATCCCCTCCATTCTGGAACAAACCTTTCTAAGGCATATTTACATGGCCATACTCTGGAGGTCAGCTCTCCAGGTTCTTGCAGAGTGTCCAGCTTAAGAACACAGTCATAGATTGTTGCCTTTGTGCTCCCCAGTATGACTTCCCCCAGACTATACTATTATTCCTTGAGATTTCTTCCCCAGATAAAATACCTGGACATAAGCCCCTGCCTCAAGCTCTGCCTTTTGGGAGATCACAGGCTGAAAAATCTATGTGAGTTCATTGAGAGACTAGATTTTCCACGAGTGTTTGAGAGCTTAACTGGATAGAGCTAGAATTTAGTGCTAAGATAAATGTTAATGCCAATGTGAAGACATTTGTATTGACAAGGGTGTGAAACCAAGGCTGTTCAGCTTGCAGAGATCTTTGTAATTTATACCATATCTTTTCTCAAAGAGGATATGAGTTAAAGAGGACATTTAAAAATATTTAAGTTTCAAGAGTGTATAACCAACCCCACACATAGAGCTTGGCATTTGCCACGGTTAGTGCATGGAGTGACAGATCTACCCAATGAGTGGATGGGTAGCCAGGAAACCTCAGAACAGAAAAGCTTTAAAGAGACAATTTTGTGGTATCTCAGCAAATGATATAAATTAGGAGTGTATTTTCCTCTAAACCAGTGGTTCTCAACCTTCCTAATGCCGTGACCCTTTAATACAGTTCCTTATATTTTGGTAACCCCCAACCATAAAATTATTTTTGTTGCTACTTCATAATGTAATTTTGCTACTGTTATGAATTGTAATGTAAATATCTGATATGCAGGATTTATTTTCAATGTTACAAAGGGGTTGTGACCCACAGGTTGAGAACTGCTGTTCTAAACCTTTCCTTTAGTTGGAATGACCCATAGAATACCCTGTAATCACTCTAATGTGATTATGGTTAGAAGATCAATCTAAAATCCAGCCACCGCTGACTTTTACTCATCTCTTGCTTGCAGGTGTTAGAGGAACAATTGTGTCACTTGCTTGGATGACCACTGAGCGAATGATCAGGGCCTTCCCCAGCTTGGCCCCTACAAAGAAACTGGTTGTAATTGCCAGCACTAGAAACAGGGGATCTGGTTGCTATTTCTTCAGCAGAGAACCAGCTTCTGATGTTTTTTCTTGGCTAGGCTTTGCAGGTCAGATGCCAGAAGTGTAATGAATATGCAAAAGAGATAGGACGTGCTACTGCTGTTCTAGGAGCCTTTGACAGTCTGCCCAGCTCTGGATCATTCATGTATTGCTCCTGTTCTAACAGCCTGTGCATGGTGCTGAACATAACACCTCTTCTCTGTTTTAATGCCAGGCGGGTGGAATTTACCTTTGACGAAAATTATATAGAAGAAAAGTCAGTCTACAAAAGCTGGAGGGGAGGAAATAGGTTGAATACTGACCTATTTGAATAAACACTCCAATTACAGGCTTCTGATTGGATACAAACCCGAGCAGACTGCCCAGGAAAGGACAAAGTGATCAGAGATGAGAGCTCAGGCAGGCAGGACAGCTCTAGGGAACAGACAATGGAGCTTCAGTGCTCTGAAAACCCATGTCACCAACGGAGAGATCAGAGCACATGGAACAGAAGCAGCATTCAAAGAAATAACAGAATAAAACAGTTCTGAGCTGGAGAAAGACCTACATCTGCAGATCAAAGGAGCTCACCAGGCGCCAGACAGAGAGAACGAAAACAGATCAACACCTAGGAATACTCTGGTGAAATTCCTGAACTTCAAGGACAAAGAAATAATCGCCCACACATACTCCAGAAAGAACAGACTAACGACAAAAGAATAAAAGTCAGGCTTACCTTGGCTTGTCTTTCCCAGGTTAAATAGGAGGCAACCTGGACAAACGATGACAAGTTTGAAGAGGAAAGGGGTAGATGTCCCCAGAGAGGCAATGACTCCAGAACAGCCCCACCTACCACGCCGCACTCAGACAGCTAGGCAAGTGGCATGCTGGTCAGCCAAAGAATGAATCACGGTAAAGAATCCACGGATAACCAAGCTGGGTATAAAGAAAATGATAGCAAGCACTGATGTCATTAAAGCACACGACTAAGTTTCAATAACTGTTGTAAATATATTTTGAAAGCATAATGAAAAGGTCATTATTAGTTCTGGAAAGAGAGGATATTAAAAGTGAGCTAGGTCCAAAAAAGTTCAATTGTGCTTATGAAAACCATAAGGCAGGTATAGACAGAGTGCTAATTTCCCCAGTTTAAACCAGGTTCATTCTTGACCTTCATGGGGCAAGATGTCCATAACAGGGATGGGATTCCCTGTCGTGCTTATGGTGACATTTCTGCTGATTCACTTTAGGTAACTTTGGTCAGTGGCTGAGAGCTTCTCTTGTTGCCTAAATCTCCACATAGTGATTCAGTGCCCTCCCCTCTATTGGAGGAAATTGGGTGGAAGATTCTTAGAAGAATCCTACAGGCAGGGCAAACAGGAGTCCATTTGTGTGAGTTCTGTGTGTAGGGAAGGCCGCTTCTCGAGAGCAGTTTGGGTTATCTGCATCTTGGTGATCTGCTGAGAAAGGTCCCAGCTTCATCTTCCCCTATCATCTTCCTTCCATTCCCATGCGGTACTCTCTAAGCCGAGTCCTTGGTCTTGGGGTTCAGTGGGGGAACCCTGGGTCAGTACTTCCTGCTCTCCCCCCAGGTCCAGCTTGATTCAGTCTCTGGAAAGGGAGACTCTGGTCTTATACCCTATCATCTTCCTCCAGCACTTAGAATCTTTGTTCTCCCTTCATGATAGGTTGCGGGAGGTAAAACACCCCTCAGGGTAAAAGTAAGAGAATGGAGGGAAAGCTATGCACAGAGACTAGCCGTACTCACAATGTGAGATAACCCAAACTATCACACTGGATTCTACAACTCTGTCATACTGGTTTCTACAGCCTTTTATACAGTGGAATATAACATGTGTGCATCAAAGTATACAAATCTAAGACACACAACTTAATGACTTATCACAAAGCAAACACACACCTGTTTAATTACCATATGAGCCAAGAGGCAGAACTTTGCTGGTGTCCAGAGTCCTCCTTGGGTCTCTCCCCAAGCACTAGGTCTTCCTCCCTTACAGAAGCACCACCTTGACTTTTATTAGGAATCACTTTTTTGGTTTCCTTCATCATTTTACTATGTAAACATGCATCTCAAACTTGAGTTTGATCTTGTCCTTCGGAGTTCTTGACCATTAGGTAGCTGAAGTCATGTTATGTGCAGGCCCAGCTTCCTTTCATTAATGTGTATCTGCACAAGTCATCTGTGCTGTTGCATGTGGCTGAAGTCCATTTGCTGCACAGCACTCTGCTGTGTATACCATAATTTAGTTGTCCATTCAACTATTGATGGATACTTGGGCTGTGTCCAATATTTGGCTATTGCAAACAGCGCTCTTTGGAGCACTCGGTTTCTGTCTCTTGGTGCCTGCGTCTCTGCTGAGTGAGTCTCTTAAATCAGCTGTGCAGCACACCATGCGGCTTTATTACCTTTAACTTCCGCCATTGAGTTATTGATTTGGGGATGTGTTTTTTAGCTCTGGCACTTATATCCTGACTTATGAATGTTTGAGTGACACAGGATATAAAAAGGCATCGTAAATGATAACACTAGTAATGTTGAAATAATAGTATGATAGCCATTGAACTCACATGTGGGTGTTCTCATGTATGCATAGCATAGTGTGGCCTGTATACCTTCCTCCCCCCTGCCCCGGAAATGGTGAGGGTTTCTATTTACGAGCTGAAGTCCTCGGTCTTGCAGCAACAGTGGTGGACACAGTCAGTCTTATTGGTCCACCATGTTTGAACTTCAGTGATTCTTGATGAAATTATTTTTCAGTTTGACAGGCTGGTGTTATTTTTAGGATTATGCATAAAGTGAAGTTTTATTAGTATTATAAAGACACTATTTTAAGACTGAACAATTCAAAAGTACCTAGCAAGAAACTTTACCACACCTCTGAGTGGCTACTTCCTCAGCCACACAAATACTAAGCAGAGAGCAAGGACTCAAATCACGATGAAATAAAGATAAACAGATCAATAACAAATAAGGTGAAAGAGCAGTAATCAAAGACCTCCCAACAAAGAAAAGCCCAGGACTGGATGGCTTCACGGGTGAAAACATTTAAAGAAGAATTAATGTCAAAGCTTCTCAAACTCTTGCAAAAAATCGAAAAGGAAGGAATCCTTTCAAAGTCATTACACAAGGCCAGCATCACCCTCCTATCAAAGCCAGATAAGGTCATTGCGAGAAAAGAACATTATAGCCCCAAATCCCTGATGAACATAAATGCAGAAATCCTCCATAAAATACCAGCAAACCAAATCCAAGACATAAATATAAAAATAACATATCATGGCTATTTATATGTAAATAGGTATAATATTGGAAGGAATATACCAAAATATTATCAGGGCTATTTTGAGGAGTGAAGGGGAGGTGATATTATAAATAACTTTTCTTTTTTTTTCCCTTTCTGTTGTTTTCCTGAATTTATGCATCAAATATGTTTACTTCTGCAACAAGAGAAAACATTTCTGAAATATTATCTTAAAAAATAAAATTATAAAGAGAAAAAAGAAACTATATAGAGAATGGGAGGATGTCATTTAACTAGAAATATGAGGCTACATGCTTACTGCTCTTGAATATGAAATTCAACCCTCAGCTTTTTGGTAACTGAGGTCAGATGGAAATCTTAAATAATATGTCATCCTCACCATCTGATAGAAAGAAGTAAACCAATTTTCTAGCAAGCATCAACTTTTATCCCAGTAGAAACTGTAAGAGGAATTTTTCCAGCCTGTAGATCATTTTCTCAGGGACACTGAATAGCTAATAGACAAGATCTTCAGTGGTAATATCTCTCACTCTTTCAGGCCTTGACCCTCAGACTCAAAGACCATCACTTAAAATTCCCCTCAGGGAAAGTGTTGAGTGTCAGTTAACTTAGGAGTGTTTTCTTGCTTTCTGTTTTCTGCCTTGCACTAAGGGTGGAACTGGGGAATGTGTGAGATTGATTGGTGGATCCCTAAGTATGGTAAATATGAAAATATTTGCTGCCCCTCTTCTGTTGGGGCCAAACCTAGAGGGTCACATTCCATGGTAACCTCCCACCCCTACCCCCTGTGAGAGGAGAATATCTCCTACCTCAGCCACTCAAGGCCTGGACGTGCTACTGATTAAGGGCAGTGGAATGTGAACGGAGGTGGTGTGTGCTGTGTCCAAGCAGAAACTCTAAAGAACACTGCATGGTTTGGCCACTGCCCCCGTACCTTTTCATTAAGATCAGTATGTTCCGAGAGGGGCTGTACCTGCTGAGGCCTGGAATGAATGAGATGCAGAGGAGTAACTGATCCATGAAGAACAGGTAACACAAGCAAGGGAGTGTTACCCTTGCACTGATGGGTTGCTTGCTATACAGCACAGTCTAGCAAAAGCTGATTGATGCTTAAGACTATTTTTCTCACATAGATCAATGCACTGATTGACTTTTCTAGCAGGTTCTTGGAGTGTGGATATTATCTGCGCATTAAAAGAAAACTCATATGCTTTATAACACCAGAAGTTCCCCCTGTATAAGCTCCCTAAAGTATTCATAGAACTCCAAGGAGTCCATAAATCCCTTAGAATGCAAAATTTTATGTCTGTTTACTTATGTGCATTTGAGGAGGTGGTGAGGAGTTTGCTCATGGATTTTTCCACTCCTCAAAGAGGTGTAAGACCTAAAACAGAGGAAACGGTGCTCTAATAGATACTGGACGTGAGGCTGTAAAACCAATGTTTATTTATGACTCCATTCCCAGCCTGAGAGCAGCTGGCTCACTTCTTAGGAGTGGCAGTGGGCTGCACAAATGTTTATTTTTCATCTCAATGAGGTTCATGCTTGTTTTGGGTCTGGGCATTGTATTGCTGACATCTGAGAGTCCTGTGGAACAGTTTTGGCCTGTGATACTTCAGGGCAGGTGTTTTCAGTCACCTGTGTCACAAAGGAATAAGACCTCTGCCAAATGTGTACTTTTTTGGTAAGCTGGCCTTTTGGATGGAGCCCCAGAAATGGTGGGTTGGTTGTACATGGGAGTCTTTGATCACCAAGTGGATTGGATGGTTGGTTGGTGTTGTTTAAACCAATCTATTTTGCTTTGTAAAGCCGCTATGAGTTGTCCTTTGGGTGTCAATTTTCCAACCATTTCAGGTGCTTCTATATGGTCCTTATAGTCTGCAGTGATAAAAACAAGCCCTAACATAAAAAAGGGTGTGCATCCTTAGTGCTCTGCTAGGAAGAGCACAAGTCCTGGTTACCTAACACCGAATCAAATATCTACTTAGACCTAATTCCAAGAGAGAGGCCAGCGCTAATGCACATTCACATCCAGGCTTCAATATTCTCTACTGGATTCCAGTGGCGCTACTAGTTCACACCCAGCAGGGTAACAGTAATATTGGATCTTTGTAGTATCTGCATAGTTTGAACCAAAAATGACTTTGGTTTGTGAAATTAAATGCTGATGATGGGTGCTCAAGGTGAACAATCTCAGTCCACTTATCAATAAGAGGGAACTCTGAGCACAGAGCTAACATCAGATGTCATCACTGGACCTAGGATTTTCTCCTCATGAAAAAGTTGGGCTGAGTTTCCAGTCATGATTTGTTGGATATCATAATGCACTGATGGAGATTTCAGTAGAGGCACACTATCAGCCCCTGACTGGCCTTTAACTTTGTGGAGGGAGTAAATTTTATTTATGAAGATTAGATAAAATTCAGTTGGGTTATACTGAGTGGCTGCACTTAAACAATAAATTAGATGCTTGACCAAGACTTGCTTCGGTTGTTTGAGTAAATGTTGCACAAGTTTCTAAATAATAAAATCCCTAACTTTTTAGGGGGATACAAATCCTGGGCAACACTAGCAGTTCTTATTCTTGAAAGCTCTTTGGCCTCATGAAGGGTGGCTCTTGTTCAACTATTCTCTGCCGAGCTTTGAGAGAGTTTAAGGTTCCTTGTACTTCCTTAGGGTCCTGTCTAGAAGGAGAGGCTTTGGTCAGATGGTATGGTTTATAGTTCTTCACCATCCAGGCTTAAGTTTACCCTGAGGAAGACTTGCTGCATTTCCTATATTTCTTCTTTCTATTCATTGACTGTTGGACAAGGGAAGATCATTCCATGCTCATCAGACTCCTTCCATCAAGGTCTCACCTTGTGATTCTTAGCAGATTCCAACCTATTGCAATGCAATGTATAATTCATACTTACTGGCTATTCCGTGTCAGCACTGGGCTGGACACTAGGGTAAAGATTGACTATGTGCCTTAACTCTAGGAGGAGGAAACATCCAGACATTTCTCAAACATATATAACCCATCTCATTCACCCTTCTGCTCAACAGGTGTTTTCACTTGATATTTCAGAGAAGAAATGAAGATCATCAGATACAACCTCCTTCAAATTCCCCTCCACAATCTTATAACGTCATCCCTGAATTATTGTTATGTCCTTCCTTCTTGTTCAACAGTAAGGGTATCCCTCTTCCAGGTTAAGATTAGTATCTCTGACTGTGTCATGAATCCCATCTCTCCCACTCACATGGACATCTTGCTTGTGGGAAACCTTCTCTCTCATTCTCTCCTCTGCTTCTCAACATCATTAAACATGCCCAAATCTCTCCCACAATAAAAATCAGAATGTTTCCTAGATTCCATTTCAGTTTCCTACTGAATTTCCTATATTTCTTCTTTCTATTCATTGCAAAAATTCTTGAGCGAATTGCCTATATTCCTTCTCTACATTTTTTTATTCCTTTTCTCCTTAAAGCACTGCCCTCTGGGTTTCACCCCATCACCAAGAGAAACTGCACTAGCCAGTGTCACTAATGGCTATTGTCGTGCTAAACCCAATGGGACATATTTCTTTATGTTTTTGGAAGCATTTGACATTGATGTCTACTCCATCTTACCTGGAACAACCTCTTCTGTGTTTCTGGCTGAAGGCTGTAGTTACATAGCACGTGAAGAGTACAGACTTTAGCCCCTCATTGCATGTGTTCAAATCCTCACTCCAACACTTATTAGCTGTGTACTTCCAGACAAGATCCATAAACTCTCTGTGTCTCTGAAAGAACTGTTGTAAGGATTAAATTAGTTAAAATATATAAAACACTTGGAACAATTCCTGGCACAAAATATGTGTTAAATAATTGCTATTATTATATCCTTTGTATTCCTCCCTTTTGGCTGCTCTCTCCTTGGATGTTGGTGTCTGGTTCTTCTATTAACCGTGGCATGCTTTCCCTGGGGGATCTCATTCACTCCTTCAAGCCATCAGTATGCTGACCATTCCCATAGTGCTACCCCAGCACTTTCACCTACTCTGCAAATCTGTATATCCAGTTGCCTGCAATTAATACCTATTGTATATGCATTTATATCCAGTGTGTCCAAAGTTGAACTCACCATGGTCTTTCTCAAAGCTGCTTCTCCTCCTCTGATCACTACTGCAGGAAATGGAGACACCACCCATGCACTGCTCAGCTGGATGCCAGAAATAGGTGTCCCTCAACCACTTCTTTCTCTCTCACTCCACATCCAATCAATTACCAAATGTTTCTTTGCTCTCCTGATTGTCTCTCAAGTTTGTTTTCCTTTCTACCATCTCCAATTGTTGCTGGTGAGAGGCACCACCCTCTTTTTCCTGTGAGATTTGCCTCCATCACCTCCTCTCTTGTCATTTCCAGTCTCTCCCCAACCCTAAGACAAGGCTTTGCTGTAACACATCAATGTCTCCCATTGTTGTGAATGCAAAGGTGAAAGCCCCTTTCTTCACCTTTAAGGTCTTGCTCCCTCTTGAACTCATCTGAAGCTGCCCTCACTTTGTGATCCAGCCACTCTCATTTCCTTTGGACTCCAACTGCTTGGGTTCTCTTTTCCTTCTAAGCTTTTATGCACATAGCATAACATAGAGATTAAAAGTCTGGATCCCAGCTTCACTTCTTACAGTGATGTGACCCTGAGAAAGTTCCTTCATCTCACTAGGCCTTGATTTCCCTCTATGTAAAACAGACATGAATATAACCTCTACCTCACAGAGTGTTTTGGGAAATTCAATGAGATGATATAAGTAAGGAGCTATATAAATATCTGTTAAATTGTTGTTCCTCTGTCTAGAACACTCTTCCTCTTCTCCAGACTCCTACTCATCTTCCAATTATCAGATGGGATCCTATTTCTTCTCGGAAATGTTCTTTCATTCCTCATGACTGGAGTAAGTGCTCCTCTCATGTATCTTGGGATACCACCATTTGTGTTAAAACTAGTGGCTTACTTGTTTTTTTTTTTGGCTAGGGCTGGGTTTGAACCCGCCACCTCCGGCATATGGGGCTGGTGCCCTACCCCTTTGAGCCACAGGTGCTGCCTGTGGCTTACTTATTTTATTTCCTACTATTCTGTACTTGAGGCTAAGTACTGTGTCTACTTTATTGACATTTGATTTGCAGAGCTGGGCCTGTTTTTGGCACTTAATAAACAGTTCTATAATGAGTATGCTAATATTGGTAGCAGGGATGCTAGATGGTGCATAAAGAATTACTGGCACACAGGAAAGGCAGCATTTAATTTCATGGGGCATGTGGGCAGGTGACTGATCAGCAAAGGCTGGTGAATGGGAGCTGGAGCTCCAATGAGGATTTGGGTTTGGATGCGTGGAGAAGTGAATCCCAAACAGAAGAATCGAATCACATGACAGGCCAAGGGGAGAAAGCACGGCTGTGTGGGGATGCATAAATTCAAGGTTCATGGGGTAGGGAGTGTTTGTGGTAAATGAGCTTAAAAGGGCAGAGTGAGGTCAGATGGGAAAGGACATTGAAAACCATGCTAAGGGGCTTTTTCCTGAAATTGATCATATGTAGACACCCACTCTGTGTTCTCTTTCCTGCCACAAGCTCCAACTCTCCATAGCCACCAAGTGCACATGCCACTTGCAGATCCACTTTGCAGCCACGCAGAGTCCTCACTGACCTGGCCTTTGCTGTGGCCATTGCTGGTAATTTCCTTATTGAGTCCTAATCTCAGGCTCTCCTCCCATCTTAGGGATTCAGGAGCCTGTGGTCATGGCAGGATGGGAACATACCATTTTTCAGTGTGACTCTGGGTTCTTCATTGGGTGTTGAGAATGGAGAGAATTAACATGGAAAGAGTGAATGGAGGGATGGTAGTTGGCAAAGCCTTCCATTCCTCCCCCATTCCTAATAGGGTCTTGGAGGAAAATAAATACTGGAAGTGACAGAAACTGGAGATAATGGGGTTTTTCAATAACAGTTTTTCTCTTGTTAGGTCTGGAAGATTCTAGAAAGATAATCTGCCATGGGAAACTTGGGTTGAGCCTACTGGCTCCTTGTATGCGCCTATGGGTTAATATATATCATAAATTAGGCTTTCTAAGTGACATATGCTAGTCTTTCCATGAGTTTGGGAGACTGGGGCCTGAAATGGGAAAGACTTTGGTATTCTAAGAG
Source organism: Galagoides demidoff (assembly GCA_963574575.1). Classification (NCBI taxonomy): domain Eukaryota; kingdom Metazoa; phylum Chordata; class Mammalia; order Primates; family Galagidae; genus Galagoides; species Galagoides demidoff. The sequence goes on along the minus strand of CAUYQV010009359.1, from coordinate 1,203 downwards.
AGTCCTTTGCAGAGTGAATAAAGTGACTAGGCATTTAATCTCTTTGATTTTAGTCATGGATTATCCTCAAAGATACCTTGAACTGGCTGTTCCTATTTCCCATTTGAAAAGTAAAAATGAGAAAGAAAGATAGAATAATATAATAAACAGAAAAAAGATATGCTCTAGACCATTGTTTTTCAAACTTTTTTATTTCATGGCACATTTGAACCTATAGTTCAACTTCCACGGGACACTTAAATTATGTTGATCAAAAAAAAAAAAAACGAGTAAAAAAAGGGAATATACTTACTGCACTTTGAATTTCTTTTGAAAATTATTTAATTAATGATCTTTAAAAATTTTTGCAGCACACTTAAGATCCTCTCAAGGCAAATCACTGTTGTAGACAGAAAAATATATAAAATGGTAAAAAATTAGTTATAATAGCTATAGCTAAATAGAGTCTATCTTCTCACCTACCAATCTGTCAAATATTAAAGGTAAATAAATGCTAGTGCTGATGAGAATGTATTGATGTAAACATTTTACCCACTAGTTGTTGTCTAGATTAATGGTAGGCAGAATAATGCTCATGTCCTAATTCCCAGAACCTGAGGATATGCTATGTTACAAAGCAGGATGGATTAAGATTGCAGAGGGAATTATAGTTACTAATAACCTAACTGCAAAATAAAAAGATTATACTGGGTTATCTGAGGGGACCCAAAGTCATCATAAGAGTCCTTAGAAATAGTATATAGGGAGGTAGAAGAGAAGACCAATGATGTGATGTGAGTAGGACTCAACCAACCATTGCTGGCTTTGAGGAGGAAGGAATGAGCCACCAGCCAAGAAATGCAGATGGCCTCCTGCAAGGAAATGGATTTTCCCCTAGAACCTTCAGGAAGGAAGGTAGTACTGTTGACCCCTTGATTTTAGCCCTGTGAGACTCATTTTGGACCTCTAATCCACAGAAGTGTAGGATGGTAAACCTGTGCTGTTTCAAAGCACTGAGTTTGTGGCAGTAATTTGTTACACAATAAATAGGCAACTAGTTTATTCAATTAGTATAATTTTTTTTTTCTTTGAGACGGAACCTCAAGCTATCCCTCTGGTAGAGTGCCATGGCATCACAGCTCATAGCAACCTCCAACTCCTGGACTCAAGCGAGTCTCCTGCCTCAGCCTCCCAAGTAGCTGGGACCACAGGCACCCACCACAA
>CAUYQV010009357.1:0-14007 GCA_963574575.1 Galagoides demidoff | reverse complement strand
TTCTGTTACTGAGGGATTCTACTGTATTTTTTAGATCTTTGAGGACTGCAAGTACTTGCCTCAATGTGTAAAAATCCTTGGTGATTTTTGTCTTGCAATTCATTGAATTCTTGAGAAACTTTTGACATTGTCCTTGAAATTCTCAGTCCATCTTGACCTCCATTCTGTTGATCTTATTTGCCATCCAAATTCTGAACTCAATTTCTGACATCTCAGCCATTTTTTTATGAATGGGATCATGTGTTGTATCTATATTGTCATTTCTTGGGGGATCTGATATACTCTGTTATTCATGTTGCCAGAATTTTTCTGCTGATTCAGCCCCATGATTATTTTTCACCGTTTGGCTAGATGGACAGGTAAGGGGAAATTGGACTGGGGGCTCCTGTAGTTGTGGTTAACTAGCCCTTTGCCAGAGATCTGGGACTGGTGACTTCAGCTTTTCCCCCTATAGCTATGCAAGGGACCCATACAATTTTACAGTCTGAGGCTCAGAGGACCCACTTGGTGCAGTGTGGGTTGGTGGCTCTGTCTTTTAGTCAGTTGGTCTTTTTCCAAACCTAGTGGATCAGTGACTCTGTGTTGAAATCTCAGCTGTGGAGAATTGCAAGCAACTAAGTCACCCCATCCCCCACAGACAACAACTGGGAGAGGAAAATCAGCTCTTCTTGTTGCAATAGAACCAGGGTATGACCCAAGAGGGTCCTTGGGTGATTGGTCCAGGTTAGGAGTTCCAAACTAATTGACCCAGTCAGTACCAACTCTCAAGTGGGAGAGTTTGAAAAGTCTCCCAGAAACTAGATAGCAGAGGACTACTGGCTGCTCAAATGTGGTTCACTCCAGTGCTCTGTGGAGTCATAAAGGCCCACTTAGTAGCAGAGTTGGATCGGGAGCTGGTATCTCTTTCCTGACCTTTCACTTGTTTGATGCCCAGTCACTGGTAACTCCACATGTCTATGGTCCTTCTCCCTCCAATAAGCAGATGTGCCAGGGCTTTGTGTCTGCCAGAGTCAAAGGAAAGTCAATTCCCCCTCACCTGCCCACCACCCTCTGCCACCTGCCTGCCTCGGGTACTCAATGGCAAGTAGAGAGTGTTCCACATGAGCTTAGTCCGACGCTGAGGAAAATAAGTCAGCAAATGATTTTCTCCCTCTACCATTGTGCCTTTGTCCCAGCCGCTCTGCAGCACTGGTACCCCTATAGGGCAGGTGTCCTCAAACTATGACCTGTGGGCCACATGTAGCCCACCTAGGACATTTATCCAGCCCGCCGGGTGTTTTTGCCACCACTGCCTGTCCTGCTGAGCAGCTGACTCATCCGGGGGCCTGCAGTCCGGCCCTCCAACAGTCTGAGGGTCAGTGAACTGGCGTCCTGTTTAAAAAGTTTGAGGACCCCTGCTATAGGGCATGGTCTGGCTTCCTCTGGATGTCCTCAGAGTTGGGGAGGTTTCTCTAGAAGATTCGACCCTGGCAGGATCCCTCTATTGTTGCTGAATCTTTGTAGGAGGTGCCCCTGCATAGCTCTCAGGTGGCTCCCATGGACTGGGAGGTTGCTGTAGTGGCTGTTCTGGGAGTGCGAGGTGCAGGGCTCCAGCAGCGGGCATGGTGTGCAGTGTGCAGTTCTGGCAGGGCGGAGCTCACAGTGAGCATCTCTGGCTGGGTGGAGGCATGGGTGTGGCTCTGGCAGGGTGTAGTGTGTGGGGTAAAGTGGCTTTGGATGGGTGGAGCACTGGGCATGCTGCTCTGGCTGGGCGGGGTGCAGTGTGCTTGGTTTCAGCAGTGATTTTTGTCTTTGAATTCATTGAATTCTTGAGAGATCTTTTGAATTGTGCCTAGAATTTCTAATTCCAACTTTACTTCCATTCTGTTGATCTTATTTGCCAGCCAGATTCTAAATTCGATTTCTGACATCTCAGCCATCTGTTTGTGAATGGGGTCCTCTGGTTTGGCTAGTTTGTCATTCCTTGGGGGAGTTGAACTGTTCTGATTATTCATGTTGCCAGAGTTTTTCCTCTGATTATGCCCCATGATTGTTTTTCACTGTTTAGTTAGATGAGCAGGTAAGGTGAAATTAGATTGGAGGCTTCTGGGGTTATGGTTGACCAGCCCTTCACCAAACAGCTGGAAATGGTCACTGCAGCTTTTCCTCTACAATTTTGCAAAGGATCTGCACAGTACTACAGTCTGTGACTCTAGGGGCCTGTTTGGTGTAGAGGGGATAGGTGGCTCTGTCTTGTATTCAGCTGATCTCTGTCCAATCCTAGTGAATTGGTGACTCTGGGTTGCAGTCTCACCTTTAGACAAATATAAGGAACTAAGACATCCCATCCCCCACAGGTAATACCTGGAAAAGGAAAATCAAACCTTCCTACAAAACCAGGGTACAACCTTGAAGGATCCTTGGTTGATTTGTCCAGCTCAGTAGTTCCACACCAATTGTTCCAATCAGCACCCACTCTCTAGCTGGAGGGTTCAAAAGGTCTCCAGCAACTAAATAGTAGGAGTCTACTGGTAGCTCAAGTGTGGCTCACTCTAGTGCTCCAAGGAGTCAGAAAGGCCCATCCAGTAGAAGATTTGGAGCAAGGGAGCTGATGCCTCTTCCCCACCTTGCTCACCCTTCACCACCAGACTCTGATAACCCCCCCACCAGTCTCTGTTACCCCAGTCTCTGTGCCCAGTTCTGTCTAAAAAAGCAAATGTGCCAGGGCTTTGTGCCTGCCAGAGTCAAAGTAAAGTCAATGCTTCCTCCTCTCGGTTACCACCTTTTCCCACCAGCCAGCAGGAGGAGCTGAAGCCTACCTGCTTCAGGTGCTCAATGGCAGCTGGAGAATGTTCCACCTGAGCTCAATCTAAACCTGAGGCTATCCAGACAGCAAAAGAGTTTCTCCCTCAGCCACCGCACCTTTGTTGCTGCTGTTCTGCAGTCCTGCTATCTGCAGGGGAAGGTCTGGTCCCCTCTGGCAGACCACAGAGTTGGGGGGTTGACTCTCCAAAATTAGACCCCGGCAAGGTCACTCTATTAAAGGTGATGTTGAGTGGGAGGTGTCTCCAGCTGAGTTCGTGCACCTCAGCAGATCCTGAGTCTCTACCTGTAGCACAGAGACCCAATCCTCTGCCCGCTGCTGAGATACACCTTCTCAGAGCCTGACCAGACATCTTTCCCTCTATGACTTTCTGTACTATTACTGGATTCTCTAATACAGCAAAGCTGAACTGCCTCCATCTATGCAATACCAAGTCCTAGCCAAGAAGTACAGACATTCTGGTTTCTGCAGGGATTGGATTTCTAGACCACCAGGCTGGGGGTAAGGGTAGACTGGAGGTTCAGAGTGGCAGGGAAAATATTTGTTCGAATTTTCTGCCGAACTAGGGAATTCCTGGGCTCCCAGCAGGGTCTCTCTGGAGAAGGAGACCCAGCTTCCAGGGATTCTCTTCGGTGGGGTAAGGGAAGAAAACTTCAGTTCATCGTTCACTAGTAGAGATCCCACAGCAAGCAAGCAACTCTTTTGGGGAAGGGGATGGACACATGTCCTCCTTGGGATAAGTTCTGTACCCTAAATTTGTTTCCTTGGAGTCATAGTTTGCCTCAGCAGGGAAGACGTGCAATTATCTATCTCTTCTCTCACTAGGCTCCCCTCCTTTGGCTTTGTTGGGTTCTTTCTGGCCATTATCGCTCCCTCTGGACTGGAGCTTTTGTTAAAAGCTGGCACCAGTCAGCCATCATCCCCCATTCCCCTATATTCTTATAGAATGTGAAAACTGGAGTTAGGGAAAATAGCCAACCCGAAGATTTAGCAAAATACAAAACATGTTGAAACCAAATGAGCAGATAAACAGACAAAAATGCTACCAGATACACAAGCACATAGATGCACAGACATTCTGAAACAAGTAAACAAACAGACAAAAACAACAACAACAAAAATGATAATAATCATAAAATAATTTAAAAAGACTCTAATAATCTGATGTAAGCACTCTTAGCAACCATAAGAAGGGAAGAAGAGGAAGAGAGGAAAAAAAAGTATTAATAAAAAAATTAATGATAACTCCTACAAGAAAAGGATGAAGAAAGATAAAAAAAGAAGAAAAAAGGTACCAACAACAAAAATATTATTCTTATATATATATAAAAATACGACTATACGTATGACATAGGGATCTTTAGTAGGAATATATTTATGTTGCAATATACTTTCTGGACACCAGGTGGCTCCGTGAGTGGTTCCCAGGCTTATACCTGATTCTCTGTTTACACTGTTTTTTTTTTTTTTTTGATGGTTGCCTGGCTACTCTCTTGGCACTTAGACCCCTCGGAGATGTTGATGCTACAGAATTCAAAGGGAATCTTCACAGGCGGGTTTCACAAATTCTCCCTGCAACAATTCCCGTGAAGTACGGGGTGTCCTGGACCAGCTTTGGGTGCAGGATGGCTGCCTGCAAGGTGAAACTCAAATCGCTGCACCTGGCCTGTAGGAAAAGGTGCCTATGGCAGTCGCCATTTCTGAAATTTCAAAATATGTCTGCTTCCTGACTGGCCGCCTAGCCTTGGCTGTTCTGTTCCAGATGGCACCCCTATCTGACTTCCAAATTCTGTGCAGGAGTCCACACTTCAAGTTTTCCACTCAACTCCTCCTTTTCCCCCAACTGGGAATTGTAATCTTCCGTGGGGGAGGGGCTGGTTGCCCTTGGTGCCTGCAGCTTCAGCGGCACAAAGACTTTTCAGTCTCTGGAGCTTGGAGTTACTCTTTGAGTCCAGCAATCCACCAGTTTACTGCACACCCCAAACTGCCAGTCTACACCAATATTCCCTGCCAGGAGTGATCAAGTCCACTCATTCATACCTGCTGTTCTGGGACACCTGAGCTAAACTTCTATCCCGCCTGCCATAATGTTCCACCTCCTAGACCCTGCCTAATTGTTGGTTTCACCCATCTCAGAAAAAAAATCTTCATTGGCAGATTTTACAAACTCTCCCTGTAATAGTTTCTGTGAAGGGTGGGGTATCCTGGAGCAGTTTTGGGTGCAGGCTGGCTATCTGCAGGTGATATTCAAATCGCTACACCTAGCCTGTGGGAAAAGGTGCCTGTGGCAGTTGCCATTTCTGAAATTTTAAAATGTGTCTGTTTCCTAAGTGGGATCCTTTCCCCTTAATTTTCTGTCCAGCTGCCTAGCCCCCTGCCACTCCAAACAGGGTCCAAACAGCATCCCTTTCTGGTCGCCAAATTCCACTCAAGAGTTCACACTTCACCAAGCTTTCCACAAAACACCTAGATTCCCCACGAACTAGGAATCGTAGTCCTCCATGGGGGAGGGGTTGGTTGCTGCTGCCTCCAGCCACCTGCTGCCGCTGCCAGAGCTTGCTGCCCTTAGCAGTGGCACCAAAATTCTCTGGCAGGCTCCACAGCTCTGGGTTACACTTCAAGTCCAGCAATCCACCACTTTGCTGCACACCCCAAGCTGCCTGTCTATACCAACACTCCATGCAGGGAAAGATGTAGCCCCCTCACTCTCACCTGATGAGAGTGGGAGAGCTGAGCTAAACATCCATCCTGTCCGCCATCATGCTCCACCTCCAATAATACTGGTTTTGATGGGGACTCAAAGAGTTGTCTGGGATGGGGGAAAATTTAAATGATTCTGAAAAACATAGACTAAAAAGAAAGATATTTCTCATATATAAACATATGCAGGTGCAGATTATGGAGGATTCCAGGTGCAGACTATGAGCTAATTGGATCTGCACCTGTAATCTTCATTCCTATAACCAGGGCAGGTATCTCTATACTTTTGCACTTATGTAATTTTTTCTCCTTTCAAGTCTTATCTGTGTGTGAGGGTAAGGAGGGGGGCAAATAAAATTTTTATGTACCCTGTATCCTTCTTTTTTTTTTTTTTTTGTAGTTTCTGGCCGGGGCTGGGTTTGAACCCACTACCTCCGGCATATGGGGCTGGCACCCTACTCTTTGAGCCACAGGCACCACCCCCTGTATCCTTCTAGTAGAGGAGAAATTCCTTTCCAGAACATTCTTTTTTTTTCTTTTTATACCCTGTTCTTTTGAAGTTTATTGTTAAGTAATGTCACAATAAAGAGTATATTTGGGGGAGGGGAACAAGATGACAGATGAGTAATGGCTTCTTTGCAACCAGGCATGATGAGATTGGGGAGAGAGGACTCCAGGAACCTCTGGCTTGTGGGTTCTGCTTAGAGACATCTTTTTGAGGATGCAAGGAGGCCATAGGAGACTTCTGGACCCCAGGAGGAGAACAAAAGCAGTGGAGAAATGGCAAGTGCTTGCGTTTGGTCTTAGGTAGGGTGACCAGACGTCCCAATTTTGGCAGGGACAGTCCCACTTTTCAACAATTTATCCCGTGTCCCCATGGCATTTTTTAAAAAGTCCCGATTTTTGGAAAGAATGCACGAACGGGCTAGAGAACAAGAAGGGAATATACGGTTTTCAGCCACCATGTGGCTATTTCACCAGAATATGAGTTTTATATTATTTTTGTTAATTTTATAATGTTAAACTGTAATAAATAATTGCTGAGAAGTGATTATCAAGAACTTCTTATCAAAGTTTGCATGGTTGTCAGGCCCTGCCTGCCCCATCCCCTGCCCCGCTCCGCCCCGGCTCCACCCCCGTGCCATGTTGTCCCGCCTTACAGATGTTAAAATCTGGTCACCCTAGTCTTAGGCCATAGAGTCTGCTGCAGCTGTAGCTACAGCAATAGCAGGATTGCAGACAGAGAAGGCCTTCCCTGCAGAATTTTTTTTTTTTTGGACTTGGGCACTTGGTTGAATTACCTTGGGAAACCATGGGTGAGTGTGTAAGTGACTTGGAAGAGTGTCCAGAGTTCAGAAGTGAGCATCTGGGCTGGAACAGAGCTTTCATTGTTCAGCTGTGTGCTGCACACAGCCATTGTGGGAGATCTGCCCTGCAGGTTCCACCCTCAGGGTCCCAGAGTGAAGCCCATGCTAGGAGACTTGGGGTGAGTGATCTAGTGACTTTGAACAGTGTTCAGAGGCATGGACTAAAACTCCAAGGAAAAGTAGATCTTTCAGTGTTAAGCAGTAGGAAAGCTTCCTTACAGCCTCAGCCATCATGGGTTAGAGTGAGGCCAGTTTTTGCATGCTTGACAAGTGGGCAGCCATTTTAGGAGAGATCCCAGTGACACATGCTTTTCTGGAAAAGCCTCTGCTTAGCCCACAGTGCGCTGAGGATAGATTCAGGCTCTCAACCCTGTGGTGTTTGAGGGCAGAGAAGTCAACAGAGGCCTCCAGTCTCCATCTTATACAACTGTATCAGCATTGTGATTAGCACCTCATACCCCAGATCACCTGTTGCCCAGGCAATATTCAAGAAGGTATATTTATTGCTTTGTTTTTCTTTTCTTTTTTTTATTTCAACATTTCCCCCCTAGATTTTCCTTTCTTTTTCTTTATTTTTTTATGTGTAAATATAATTTTTCATTGTTGCCTTCTTTAATAATAGAAACTTCATTTTTGCTAATGTTTCTGCCCCTGTTATTAGTTTTTCCCCCACTTTTATTCTATAAGGTTTTTTGTTTGTTTGTTTTGGCTTGATTTATAGTATTTTTGTTTTTTTTCTCTGTTTGATGGAGTTGGGTTACTGTGTCTGCTAAGGCTGGCAAAGAGCTGCTGTCCTCAAGTGAACTGCCCAATTCAGCACCACCAGAGGTTGGGGAGTTTTTAAGGTGTGAGTTCAAATACTTTACTGTACACCTTTATTACTCCTATTTTCCTTTTTCTGTGTCTTTTTTCTTATTGTCAATCTTCTCTTTTATTCACCCCCTTCCTTTCTCTTTCTTCTTCTTTTTCTTTTTTAAAAATCTTTTTTCTCTTCTTGCTCTTCAATCTTCCCATCCTTTTAGTCCTGTACCAAAAGGACTCATAGATACCTTAGGTCAGAGGGACAGTAACTTAAAGACCAAGAGGAAGAGAAATAAAACTTAGGGTAAGGAAACAGACAAAAGAAAACACTCATGAGGAAGAAACAGCAGAAAAATCCAGGCAATGTGAAAAACCAGATCAGAGCAGCGCCCAAGAGACCATGAGGTAGCTACTCCAGAGGATTCCACATATAAAGAAATGTTAGAAATGACAGAAGGGGAATTTAAGATGATAAAAACAATGAAGGAAATTGCTGAGAAGGTAGAAAATAACCAAATGGAAATCCAAAAACAAAATCAAATAAGATATGAATGAAATGAAGGATATAGAAAGAATATAGCAGAGCTAAAGGAATTGAGGGAGTCAATTAAGGAACTTAAAGATACAGTAGAAAGTATCAACAACAGATTAGACCATGCAGAAGAAAGAATCTGAGGGGTAGAGGACAAAACTCTTGCGATAACTCAGACTGTTAAAGAAGAAGAAAAGAAGAGAGAGAAAGCATAACGTTCACTGACAGAATTATGGGACTTTATGAAGTGTTCAAGCGTACAAGTTATAGGTATCCCAGAAGGGGAAGAATTCCCCAGAGGAATGGAAGCCATTAGAGAATATTATAAATGAAAATTTCCTAAATATCACCAAAGATTCTGACACACTCCTTTCAGAGGAATATTGGATCCCCGGTCACCTCAACTCAAGTAAAGCTTGTCTGAGAAACATTGTGATGAACCTGTCCAAAGTGAAGACAAAAGAAAATATTCTGCAAACCACAAGGTTATAAGTGCCCATTGACATACTTGGGCAAATCCATCAGGGTGCCTGCAGACTTTTCCAATGCAACTTTTAAAGCCAGAAAACAGTGGTCATCTACCTTTAATCTACTTAAACCAGCCCAGAATTCTGTATCCTGCTAAGCTATGCTTTAAATTTGATGGAGAAATCAAATATTTTACTGATATGCAAATATTGGGGAAGTTTGCCACAGCAAGACCAGCTCTACAGGACATACTTCAACCTGTTCTATATACTGATCATTAAAATGGACCACCAGCAAACTAAGCACCCAGATACTAAAGGACAAAACCTATCTTCCACAATGATGTAAAACATAAAATGTAGCAATGGACTTCTACAAAATAAGATGACTAGACCTCCACTTAACTTACCAATTATCTCAATAAATGTTGATGGCTTGAATTCCCCACTGAAGAGGCATAGATTGGCTGATTGGATTAAAAAAACACAAGCCATTTGCTGTCTGCAGGAAGCAAACCTACCCTCAAAGGACAAATTAAAACTCAGAGTTAAGAGACAGAAGACAATTTTTCAGGAAAATGGAATTCAGAAGAAAAGGGGGTTGTGCTCTTATTTTCAGACACAAGTGGATTTAAAGCATCTAAAGTCAAAAAAAGACACACATATGGACACTTCATATTGGTCAAGGGAAAAATACAACAAGAAAACCTTTCAATTCTAAATATTTATGCACCCAAACACCCAAATTAAATGCTCCCATGTTCCTGAAACAGACCATAATTAGTCTGAGCAATATAATATCCCATAACACCATAATAGCAGGAGACTTTAACACTTTAGTGGACAGACCCTCTAAATGGAAACTAAACAAAGATACAAGGGACCCAAAAGTGACCCTAGAACAACTGTGCTTGACAGACGTATATAGAACACTCCATCCTAAAGCTAAAGAATATATGTTCTTCTCATAAGCCCATGGAACATTCTCCAGAATTGATCATATCCTAGAACACAAATCAAATCTCAACAAAATCAAAAGAATTAAAATTTTACCTCGTATCTTCTCAGACCACCAGAGAATAAATGTTGTACTCAACTGCAACAAAAACTGCAAATCACAAAGTCATGAAAATTAAACACCCTTATGCTGAAAGATAGTTGCTTTCAGGAAAAGATAAAATAGGAACTCATTAACTTCCTAGGGAAAGGCAACAATGAAGACACAAGCTACCAAAACCTGTGGGATACAGGAACGCAGTCCTGAGAGGAAAATTTCTCACTTTAGATGCCTATATCTGAAAAACAAAAAGAGAGCACTTCAACAAACTGATAAACCATTTTATGGAATTGGAAAAGGAGGAACATTCTAACCCTAAACCCAGCAGCAGAAAATAAATGTCCAAAATTAAGTCATAGATTAATGAAATAAAAAACAAGAGAATTATTCAGAAAATTACTGAAACAAAAGTTGTTTTAAAGAAATAAATGAAACAGATAAAAATTTTGCCAGAATAACTGGACACAGAAGAGTAAAATCTCTATTAATTTCAATCAGAAATGATAAAGGGTAAATAACAACTGATGCCATAGAGATACAAGAAATCATCTCTGACTACTACAGGAAACTCTATGCCCAGAAATTTGACAATGTGCCGGAAATGGTTCAATATTTGGAATCAAACCCTCTCTTAGCCAGGAAGAAGTAGATCTCCTAAACAGACCAACTTCAAGACTGAAATCAAAGAAAAAATAAAAAATCTCACAACAAAATAATGCCCTCGCCTGGATGGCTTCACCCCAGAATTATATCAAACCTTTCAAGAAGAGCTTATTCCCATACTGCAGAAATTATTCCAAATAATTGAGGAGGAAGGAATCTTCACCAACATGTTCTATGAAGCAAACATTACCCTGATACCAAAAGCAGGAAAATACCCAACTAAAAAGGAGAACTTCAAGGGTAATTTCACTAATGAACAGAGATACAAAAATTCTCAACAAAATCCTACCCAATAGATTATAGCTTATCATAAAAAAAAAAGTCATACACCATGATCAAGTAGGTTTCATCCTAGGGATGCAAGGCTAGTTTAATATACCCAAGTCCATGAATGTAATTCATCATGTCAACAGAATGAAAAACAAAGACCATATGATCCTCTCAATGAATGCATAAAAAGCATTTTATAAAATCCAGTACCCGTTTCTAACTAGAACACTGTAGAGTATAGGTGGAGGTGACACATTTCCTAAACTGATGGAAACCATCTATGACAAACACACAACTAATATTTTCCTGAATGGAGTAAAACTGAATGCTTTTCCACTTAGAACTGGAACCAGACAAGGTTGTCCTCTATCGCCATTACTATTCAACATAGTGCTGGAAATTCTAGCCAATACAGTCAGGCAAGAGAAGGTAATAAAGAGCATCCAAACGGGGGCAATGGAGGTCAAACTCTCCCTCTTTGTTGACAATATAATCTTATACTTGGAGAATCCCAAATACTCACTCCAAGGATCCTGGAAGTCATAAAAAAAATACAGCAATGTCTCAGGATATAAAATCAATCTCCAAAAGGCAGTAGCCTTTGTGTATGCCAATAATAGACAAGGTGAGAATTAATTAAGGACACAATCCCCTTCACAATAGCTTCAAAGTAAATGAAATACCTCGGGATATACCTAACAAAAGAGGTGAAGAACCTCTATAAAAAATTATGCAACCCTAAGAAAAGAAATCACAGAGGATATAAACAAATGGAAGAACATACCATGCTCATGGCTGAGAAAGATAAACTTTGGTAAAATGTCTATACTTCCCAAAGAAAACTACAGATTCAATGCCATCCCTACAAAAATACCAACATTGTACTTTCAAGACTTGGAAAAAATGATTCTTCATTTTGTATGGAACCAGAAACAAACCTGTATAGCTAAGGCAGTTCTTAGTAATAAAAACAAAGATGGGGGCATCAACGTGCCAGATTTTAAGCTGTACTACAAGGCTATAGTGGTCAAAACATCATGTTATTGGGACAGAAATAGAGATATAGACGTTTGGAACTGAATAGAAAATGAGGAAATGAAACTAATATCTTACAGCTGCCTAATCTTTGATTAAATCAAGCACATGCACTAGGGGAAAGAATTCCTATTAAATAAATGGTGCTGGGAGAACTGGATATCCACATGTAAAAGACTAGAACTGGACCCGCACTATTCTCCATTCACAAAAATTGATTCAAGATGGATAAAAGACCTAAATATAAAGCATGAAATGATGAAAATCCTCAAAGAAAGCATAGGAAAAAGACTTGAAGATATCGACCTGAGTGAAGACATTATGAAGAAGACTTCCATGGCAATTACAACAATAGCAAAAATAAACAAATGGTATTTAATTAAACTGAAAAGCTTCTGTATAGCTAAGGAGACATCAACAAAAGTAAATCGACAACCTACACAATGGTGAAGAATATTTCCATATTTTGAATCAGACCAAAGCTTGATATCTAGTATCTACAAAGAACTCGAATTAATCATCATGAAAAAAGCCCAACAATCCTTCATATCAATGGGCAAGAGATATGAATAGAACCTTTCTGTAGAAGACAGATGAATGGCTAGAAAACATGAAAAAAATGCTCATCTCTGATTATTAGAGAAATGCAAATCAAAACCAATCTAAGATACCAAGTAATCCCAGTGAGAATGGCCCACATCACAAAATCTGAAAACTGCAGATGTTGGCATGGATGTAAAGAGAAGGGAACACTTTAACACTGCTGGTGGGTTTGCAAACTAATACAACCTTTTTGGAAGTAAGTATGGAGAATTCTCAAAGAACTCAAGCGAGACCTCCCATTTGATCCTGCAATCCCATCAGTGGGCATCTACCCATAAGAAAAAAAAATTCTTTTACCATAAAGACACTTGCATTAACTGTTTATTGCAGCTCAATTTACAATCGTCAAAATATGGAAACAGCCTAAATGCCCACTAACCCAGGAAAGAATTACCCAGCAGTTGTATATGTATACCATGGAATATTATCCAGCCATTAAAAAAGACGGAGATTTCACATCTTTGTATTAACCTGGATGGAACTGGAACACATTATTCTTTTTTTGTAATTAAACCATATCTGTTTATATTAATGCAATCATGGGGTACAGTGTGGTGTTTTCATATACAATTTGAAATATTTTCATCAAACCTATTAACATAACCTTCATGTCATTTCCTTAGTTATTGTGTTAAGACATTTATATTCTATTTTTAGAAAGATTCACTTCTACCCTTGTAAGATAAACCATATAGGTTATCTCACCAATCACCCTCCCTCCACCCATCTACCCTCTTCCTCTTCTCTCCCCCTCCCCATATTCTTAAGCTATAATTAGGTTATAGCTTTAATATGAAAGCTATAAATTAGTTTCATAATAGGGCTGAGTACATTGGATACTTTTTCTTCCATTCTTGAGATACTTTGCTAAGAAGAACATTTTCCAACTCCATCCATGTAAACATGAGGGATGTAAAGTCTTCATCTTTCTTTAGAGCTGCATAATATTCCATGGTGTATATATACAACAATTTATTGATCCATTCATGGGTCAATGGGCACTTGGGCTTCTTTCATGACCTAGCAATTATGAATTGGGCTGCAATGAACATTCTGATACAAATATCTTTGTTGTAATATGATTTTTGGTCTTCTGGGTATATACCTAATAAAGGAATTATAGGATCAAATGGAAAGTCTATTTTTAGTTCTCTAGGTCTTCTCTAGATATCTTTCCAAAAGGAACATAGTAATTTGCATTCCCACCAGCAGTGTAGAAGTTTTCCCTTTTGTCCACATCCATGCCAACATCTTTGGTTTTGGGATTTTGCAATATGAGCTAATCTTACTGGAGTTAGATGATATCTCAAAGTAGTTTTGATTTGCATTTCTTTGATGATTAAGGATGGAGATCATTTTTTCATATATCTGTAGGCCACGTGCCTATCTTCTTTAGAGAAATTTCTTCTCAAGTCCCTTGCCCACCCTGAGGTGGGATCGCTTGTTTTTTTCTTGCTAATACGTGTGAGTTCTCTGTGGATTCTGGTTATTAAACCTGAGCTGAATAACATATTTATATGTCTCAAAGCTTTTAAAGTCAATCTTCCACAAGTACATGGCCTACAGACATATGAAAAATGCTCTCCATCCTTAATCATCAGAGAAATGCAAATCAAAACTACTTTGAGGTACCACCTAACCCCAGTAAGATTAGCCCATATCACAAAATCCCAAAACCAGAGATGTTGGCATGGATGTGGAGAAAAGGG
>CAUYQV010009355.1:0-27409 GCA_963574575.1 Galagoides demidoff | reverse complement strand
TGAAAAATTCTACAAAGGGTTTAAAATGAACTTAAAGGTGACTTCTCCTATGGACTCTCTCCTGGGCTTGCAGAAGGCCATCTCCACTCTAAGCGCGCATCCCTGGTGTCTCTGCCTCCTCTTTTTTTTTTTTTTTTTTTTGAGACAGAGCCTCAAGCTATCCCCCTGGGTAGAGTACCATGGCATCACAGCTCATAGCAACCTCCACTCCTGGGCTCAGGCCAGTCTCCTGCCTCCACCTCCCAAGTAGCTGGGACCACAGGCACCCACCACAACACCCGGCCATTTTTTGGTTGCAGCCATCATTGTTGTTTGGCGGGCCCAGGCTGGGGATTCGAACCCGCCACCTTAGGTGTACCTGGCTGGCGCCTTAGCCGATTGAGACACAGGCACTGAGCCTCTGCCTCCTCTTAGGATACCTGTTATATTGGAGTAGGGGCCCACCTGTATGACCTCATTTTCTATACTTCCTACTGCTGTGATAAGGATATTACAGTGAAAGTTGTGTGTAGAGAGCACACCCAGAGAGCACAACATCTATGTATGATATTGTAAATAATCTACTGGCTCATTATTTAATACACCATTCCCAATTATTTACATGCAAGTTACCTCTCTGAAGGCTTTACTCAAAATAGAGTCACATTGGGAATTAAGCCTTTAACATATGAAGGAAGGGGGACAATTTGTTCTATGACGAGAGCTTATACAAAAGCAGTGGCAGTAGCAATAAAGAGAAGCATTTGAAAGACATTTTTGAGATAGAATCAATAGGTTTATTTGATCAACTGAGTGTAAAAAGTGGAAAGAATGAGAGGGAATTTAAAAGCCCTCACTGGGCACTTGGTATAGACCCCTGTATATGCCAGACACTCTGCTATGAGGTGGGAACACACAGGTGAACATAAAAGGCACAGCTCCTACAGTTAGGACAGAGATTTGAAATAGTCACATGAAATGCTATTCTAGAGTGACCTACTTTACTTACTCAGCTTTGTATCCGCACCTCAAAAACATGCAAATTCAAAGATTTACCTTTTCAAAGAATGTAAGCGCTGGGGTTTGTTATACTTGGTTTTGAATTGTGAATTTGCAATTCATCAGCATTGTGACCTTGGAGCAGTGAATATTTCTGAACCTCAATCTCTTCATCCACAACACACAACTATAATATCCACCACGTAAGGCTGAGGTTAGAGTAAAATGAGCTGATGAATGTAAAGCATGTAGCATATTGCCAGGTCCATTTAGTAAATATTGTTAGTTTAAAAAAAAAAAGTGTGTAACTTCAAATCAGTAAAAATCATGGGTTTTTGTTTGTTTGTTTTCTGGTGGGAGAGGGCAGGCAGAGAGACAGGCTGAGACAGATGGGACTGACAGCTGTAAGAATGGTGGAAGGGAAACCAGAGCGAGGTTTGCTTTCTTCACAGTTATGATCAGCTTCAGTCCTGTCCTTCGCCCCAGCTTCATCAGTGGCCTGGAGTCCTCAATCATGATTGAGTACAGTGATTGGTTCTCAACATTTTTTGCTATGAAAATCCCTTTTTAACATTAAAAAAGAATCTAGATAATATGGTAGGACCTACAATCCTGCACATTACATGTGATACCTCTAAAGTTCATATATTCTTCAGCTATCAAGTGGAAAAATTCTTAAATTAGTAAAAATTTTCTGTCATGCTTCATTTTTTACTAAAAGAAGTCACCCATCAATGTTGGTTGAATGAACCTCAAAATCAAAACCCCACAAATATTTCCTAAAGAAAGAGTATATGATTAATAAGGAGTCATTAATAATACTGCTCTTTTGGTAGTATTGGGAAACCATGGAAAATTCAGTGATGGCTAAGAATGGAAAGAAATGGACAACAGAGACAAATTTAAAGTGTTGCTTGCTTAGAATGAATAGGGGATATATCTGAAATTGAAGTTCTACTTGTATTTATAAATAAGTTAATGACCAATAAGAGGTTCATGTCCTTTCAAGAACTAGCTCACATCCTAGTCCTGTGTTGCAAATGAAGAAACTAAACTTTAGAAATATTCACTGTGTCAAGGTCATGACATTGACAAATTGCAAATTCATGTTTCAAAATCACGAAATCTATGGATGTTCAAGTCCTTTATATAATAGGATGCACATCCTCTCATATACTTTAAATCATCTCTAGATTTTTTATGATAGCTAATACAGTGTAATGCCATGTAAATAGTTGTAATACTGTATTGTTTAGGGAATAAACATGTCCTTTATATTCAGAAGACTATACAGAAGAAAGATTGAAGAGATTTAGAATTTGATGAGTAGTCATAGAAAAATAAACAAGCTGTAAAGTGCATTGTTGTTTGTCTACTGTAATGCACTTTACACTGAGTGAATGAGTGAAATAATTTATATTTCCAATAAAATTACCCTCCAAGGGCAAAAACTTGCAACAAGGCAGAGCCTTTCAAAACTTTTCAATCATGAAGCCTATTGTCCAAAAGATAGTGGCTTTTCAAATTAAAGGGTCTAAAGCAACTATAGAAGCTATTTGAAGCTATCTACAGAAAGAGCCATTAGATTAAAAGGCTGTATATTAGACAACTTACAACAAACAGGCAGGGAAAGAGGAAGAGACTGCTTGGCTGATCCCAAGGAAGGATAACAAGACAGAAAAGGATTCCCAATGGGAGAGAGCAAAATTAGCGTGGGGAGTGGAGAGGCAATCCTAAAAACGGCAAGAGGAGAAAGGAGAGAAGGATGGGTTTATGCAAAACTCTCAGTATCTTTCCTCTCGCTTTCCAAAGCTCAAGTTGATAAACCCAAGCACATTTTATACCTACTTCGCCTTCTTTTGGGCTTACCATTATAGGTTGGCTTACAACACCTTAGCAAATGTTATCTTTTCATCCAACCTGGAAAATCTTATTCTCTAAAGATTTGCTCAGTATTTTCCTCAGAGACACACTTGCAGCCAGCCTGTTTCTCATTAGCTGGAATAAACAGGAGTGTGTTTACAGCACAGCGCCAGACTTAAAAGAAAGTCCTTTCTCAGGGAAGCTGGTTAGGGAATTAGCAGACCTGGAATTGCAGTGTCCAGCTGTGATGTAAGACAGAGTATGGCTTCATTAATATCGACTTTAAAGGCATGCTGTATAACTCTTTGTGACACAAAGATGGAGTTTTGTTTTGAACATGATTTTAAGCAAATGAAAATCCACTTATGCCAAACAGATATTTTATGCAGTAATTACAAAATGTTTAACTTCTGTTCAGCAAATATTGACTACCTACTGGGCAATATAAAGAATACAAAAATGTGTAAGACATTCTTAAATAGCTCATAGTCTAGTGAGTAATACAGCTTATTTATTGCAAAAATACAACCCATAGAAAGCACTTTTTAATACTATATGTTTAGAAGAAAATTTCAGTTAAGGCAAATACAAGTGCATGGGGATTTATTAGTGGAGGTCAATAACATTATCAAAGGAAGTAATAGAGAATATAGTTGTCCCTCAGTATCCATGGAGAATAGGTTCCAGGGCCCACTGAGGATACTAAAATCCATGGATCCTCAAGGCTCTTCTTATATAAAAATGGTATAGTATTTGCATATAACCTATGCACATCCTCACATACATGTTCAATCATTTCTAGATTACTTATAATATCTAATAAGTGTAATAGTTGTCATAATATATTGTTTAGGGAATAATGACATAGTCTGTACATAATCAGCACAGACACAACCATCCCCCCCTTTATTTTTAATGTTTTCAATCTATAATTGGTCACATCTACAGATCTAGAACCCATGAATGCAGAGGGCTGACTGTATTTACAAATATGTCGATAAAAGAGAATATTTGAACATCTTTTTGGTATTGTAAAATAAGTCTCAAATGTCTTGGCTAGCAAAATTGATAACGAAAAGCAAGGAAAAATCTACTTGCATATATTTAATCACATTGTATTATTTGACCTACTCTTCTTTCCTAGAGGCAAGTTAATGAGCATAGCGGGCCCAGCTTACCAAGAGCATAGGAGCAGTAAGAGTGAGAAGTTCAGACAGAAGACAAGATAGAGAATTTATCTGTAAATAATTGAGAGTGTTGTATTTAATAAAGAGCTGGTAGAATATAAGTTTTAATGGCATATGTACATCTTGCTCTTTCTGGGTTTACATAAAATTATTTACTATAATATTCCTGTAATAGTAATTTTAACTAGAGAATACTAGATATAAAAATACAATGACATTCCTTTAAATAAAAAAATAGAGAATTTTTCAAAGAATATATTTTTATCACTGACATGTTTATTATTGAGCAAATAGCTTGCCTTTGATATTTGCAGCAATAGTCTGGTATTAGTCTGCTTCAGGTATTAAGAGATAAAATTGATCTAGTTCCAAAAGAGAATATTTAATCTAAAAACATTAGATTATTTCCCAAAGAGTTTATTAATTACTTGAGATGATATGTTATTCCTACATATTAATATGATATTTGACATTATTATTCTAATTAGTACATTATAAATTAAATTTTAAATCAAATAGCTATTTCAGTCATTCTCAAAAGAGTTTTAAAGGAATTTACATTTGCATTATTATGTTCTCTGTAGGAATCAATAACAAAAATTGAGTCCAAGTTCAAACATTTATAAATTGTAATCTGTTTCTTGGTGTCCCAGTACATTTCTTTGTGAGGTCCAAAATGCACGTGCTTTTTGAGAGGACTTCATGCGTGGGGGTAACTAACCTCACTCCCCTAAGACAAAACCTGCTGTGGCTGTTTGGTATAAATAGAAAAAGTTATCATGTAAATCTTTAATATTACATATATGGTGACTTAAATATTTTATAGCAATTAGGATGATCATTACTTTTTCTAAATATTGAGAAAAATATATTATGAATCTATTCTATGAATAGAAATCCACTCCAAATAGTGACAGTTGTGATCCAAGATAGAAAAAAAATCATCCTGCAGAATATTTTGGCATGTGAGAGAATGCAAAGAGAATTAATAAGTAAAGATAAGAAACAAACGACCAACAGAGTAATTCATTGCATTAGAACTAAATTCATTGCATTAGCACTAAACACGAGCTGTGGTCCCCCAGCGGTCCCCCAGGACACACTGCTCTGTGGACTGTGAAGAGTCTGCCAGACAAACCTCACATGGCCATCTATTTGGAATGAGTTTTTGAGCATAACCACTGGAGGATGACAAGGTCATAGGGAAGGTGTTTTGGAGAAGGCACAGGCATACTCATTGATTAGAGTGCTTTGATCAGAAGATTGGGGGAAAAATCTTTCACCAGAAGAAAGAAAACTTGGAGAAGTTAACAGTACATAAACAGCGAATCTGGCAACCTTCACAAGGCACAGCTTTGTAGTTTATTTTCCTTGTACTTAACCAACAATAAGGTCATTATTTTGTGGAAATTTATTCAGAATTATTCAAATTTAGTTCATCTTCACAATATACGTTAAGCTGATTCAAAGTAAAACAGGAAAATTGCTTCACCATTAGCAGAATGATATTTGAAATAATATTTTTTGTGTGTTTGTTTGTTTCTCAAAAGTTAATATTAGGAAAAGGTGAAATACTGAGGTAAGAAGCTGGTGGGAGCCCTGGACTGAGAAGGGAGATGAAATACTAAAGCAAAGACCTTTCTTCTAAGCAGAATCTTTTTTAAAGAATTGAGACAAAATTCACACAATTAAAATTCATTATTTTAAAAATTTTATAGTACACTATTTCAGATGTTTATAGTATAGTCAAAATGTATTTCTAGGTAATTCCAGGTAATTGCCACCATCCCTCAAAGAAGGCACATCTCCCTCAGGCATTCTTCAGTCTCCCCTCGGCCCCTGCGAGCTGCTTTCTGCCTTTGGATATGCCTGTTTCTGGATTTGCCACTTGACAAAATGTTGCATGGTCTTCTGGGACTTTCTTTTCAGTACATGATTCCTTTCTGGATTGAAGTATCTTCTCTGTCTTTAACTTTTCATCCGCTGACACAGGTGCATTTGCCTGTAAATGCTTTTTGACAAACATTGCCCTTTTAGCTGGTTCTCCAAGGAGTCACCCTACCAGTCAGTACAAACCATCAGAACTCTTTGCAAATTAGATCTATTCTTCCCCTTCTGGTCCTGACTTATGTACCTATGGACTGTTATCTTCAAGGCCATTGCCATGGCAGAGAGTAGGGAATGGAACTAGGGTAAGTTTAAATTTCATAAAGCTCACTGTTATTACTGAGATTCAGCCTTTTTTCACTGGTGCTGCAAGTTACCAGAGAACCAAGAAGGTTGATTCTGATTGTTTTTGCCAAGTATTTTTGTTGTTTTTATGGACTTTTGAATGCCTCACTGCACTGTCTCTGATATCCTCAAAGCAGAATCTCTACCCATATATGAACTAATCAACTAGTTCATACAAACTAGTATGAACTAGTATTTCCTGTATGGAAATTTCCCAGGAATTTTCTCCCACCTTTTTTTGATTAACATTCTATTTTTTAAAATTTTTTATTATTATTGTTTGGGATTAATTGAGGGCATGAAGAATTAGGTTACACTGATTGCATTTGTTACATAGAGACCCTCTTATAATTGTGTCCCCCTCCTAAGAAGTGTATCAGACACTGCGACACCCACATCCGCCTCCCTCCTCCCCTCTCCTCACTCCCTTATTCCCCTACCCACACCTTGTATAAATGTGTTTCAACTCCCTCCAGGTTAATATGAAAGATGTAAAGTCTCCATCTTCTTTAATGGCTAAATAGTGTTCCATGGTGTACATATACGACACAGCTTGTTAATCCATGCCTGGGTTGGTGGGCATTTAGGCTGTTTCCACATTTCAGAAAATATAAACTGAGTTGTGATAAACAGTCTAGTGCCAATGTCCTTATGATAAAAGGATTTTTTTCTTCTGGGTTTTGTTCTTTCACTTTATGGGAAATACATAAGTATAGGATAGTTTGCTTCCTTTTTCTAAAATCATTCACTAACATTCTGGAAATGGTAAAAAAAAAAAAAAAAGGAATAAAATAATTATAGTATTCACTTATATATTTAGTAGACTCTTATTTGAAAAAGATAACACTGGACTCAGATTCTTGACCATCGTGGGTCATGTTGACAACCTTTCATGGATAGAAAATGTGTATACTATGTTGGTATAAACAGACAAAGTAGGCTGCGTGTGGTGGCTCAGGCCTGCAACCCAGTGCGGGGAGGCCAGGGCAGGAGAATCCCATGAGCTCAGGATCACAAGACCAGCCTGAGCAGGAGTGAGACCCTGTCTCTACTAAAAACAGAAAAACTAGCCAGGCATCGTGACAGGCGCCTATAGTCCCAGGTACGTGGGAGCCTGAAGTAGGAGAATTGCTTGAGCCCAGGAGTTTGAGGTTGCTGTGAGCCATGATGGTGCCATAGCACTCTATCCAGTGTGACAGAGTGAGAGTCTATCTCAAAAAAAAAAAAAAATAATACAAAAGTGATTGTCAAGCTGATTTTATAATTCCAGTAATTCAGTTCTTGTTTTTCCATTACCAAATTATACACTAAGCTTAAAAAATATTAGTAAGGAATGTGTTAAAACTACTATTGGTCTCCATAGTATAAATATTCTTTTTGGTTATTGTTATTAAGGTGTGTGTTGTGATACTGCTGTAAGTGGTTCTTGGTGTTTTGGTTCACAACTTTGGACATGTGCATTTGGGGGGAAAGTTTAAAAACATTTTGCAAAAGAATGTGAAAAAAATTAAGGAACTGAAATCAAAATAACAAGCTATGAAGTTTCACAGTGGCTAAAAATGGAATCCTAGTCTACAGCTAGACTATTTACCACAAGGAAAACTTTGGGAAAGTTACTTAATTTACCTGTGCTTTGGGCTAGTCATTAGCAAAATGGGGGTGCAGCTGGGCAGAGAATGCTAGTTATCTAGTTGAACACTTGTAACCCCTTGCTCCTCAATAACAAAACATAATTTTATTTGGAGTAATAGTGCAGCCAAATAAAGATACTATATTTTTGAGATTCCTGCCAGCAGTTGGCTCCTGAAATATTACCAAAACAAAAGTATCTAAGCAAGTAAGTAAATAAGTAAAGGAATGTTGAGTTTATGATAAGGGGGAATTGGAAATTACGTGTAAAGCAATGCTTTCAAAGCAGGAATTTGATTAGGACTGAGTGAAACTCAAAATACAAACAGTCCAAAATTGGTAAGAACAACAAGACTAAGTTTTTGATGAGAGGGATTCAGATAACTTTAGGCTACACATCGTCTCTTGGAGCTTTCTGTTGAAGAGTTGCTGGTTGTGTAGGGAAGTTCTGGTGTAAATGGTCAAACGTTTGAAGTCCTAGAAAAGCAAAGAAATGCTAGTGAAGACAGTGGGAGAAAAATTATGATAATCAGTAAGATATGATTTCCGTTCCCATTGTCCAGGATGAGTAGACAGTTGTGGCTCTCACTTCCTTATCACCTGATGCATTGCTGTGACCATTCTTTTGCAAATCAGAGGTAGGTATACATGCTGCATAGCCTACCGTTTAAACGGAGATGTCCACCAGATGTCTACCTATAATCCCAACGCTCTGGGAGGCGCTGAGGGGTATATCGCTTGAGCTTGGGAATTTGAGACCAGCTTGAGAAATAGAGACTCTGTCTCTATTAAAAATAGAAAAAAAGTAGCTGGGACTACAGGAATTGTGGTCGGTGCCTGTAGTCCCAGCTACTAAGGAGGCAGAGGCAGGAAGATTGCTTGAGTGCAGGTGTTTGAGGTTGCTGTGGGCTGTGATGACAACCATGGCACTCTAGCCTGGGGGACATAGCACGACTGTCTCAATAAATAAATAAATACATCAGTGGAGATGTCACCACCCTCTTCTGATGCTCTGAGCAGAATATAGTTGTGATGTTGCCCCTTAGCACCCAGATTGGTCTGCACAGTAAAGCACAGTGAATGGCAGATCAGCAACCGTGGAGAAATGTGCTCTCTACGCTATAGAGTGACTTACTGCTGCCATCGTGGACAACATCTGTACCTTTCCTGTGTGAGCACCTAAACACTGTTGTGTTTGAGCCACCGGTTTTGTTGTTATTGTTACTGTTCTCATTTTTGTTTTCTGATATATGCAAATCCAGTCCTAATATAATGATATAATAATATAATGATAATAACAGTACTTTTCTCATGGGGTTATCGAGATGATGTAACTGAGAGACACACAGGGAGCCCTTAGAACAGCACCTCCTGTGTGAGACTGTTCTCTAAGTGCCAGCCATTGTGATGCCTCGTTGTTCCTTAGCTTCAGTCTAGGAGGAAGGAAGTGAGTCAGACCTCACCACTAAGAAACCCAGAGAAGTACAGAGAAGTCAGAGAGAGAGGGTTCTAGGAAGTTATTGATGGAAATAAGATGAGAAAAGACCATTAAACTATTGAACTTATGTTTCCAGAACCTCAGGAACTTTTACTTTTAATTGGACAGGATTATCTATGATAAAGACTGTGGCTGGAATTTATCCCCAGTTCCTAGGAGGTAGCCTTTAAATTGCTGGAATTTCCCCCGTGATAGAAGTGTTTGTGTGTTTAAAAAAAAAAAAAAAGTGTTTGTCCTTCATACTGAATCCCTCAGGTCGTACCTGAGGGTTTATGCCAACAAGAAGACTAATGGTGGGTCCCTATATAGTTTATCGTGCTAATGCAATGAATTAGGATGGAATTAACAGAAGGACTAACCATATGATTAGCAGGTTGAGGCTTGGAGCTGAGTGATGTCAGCTTAATCTCTGGGGAGGGCAGGAAGGCTGAAAATTGAGTAGCATGGCCAAAGATTCAGTCAGTTCCGCCTATACAGTGTGGCCCCCATATAACCTATGATTGCCAGTACTCTTGAAGACTGCCACATGTCAAAGTGACCACAGGAGATAATGCTGGCTAGGACTCCACGGAGAGAGATAATAGAAGATTCACATTTGGTCCCTCTCAGATGCCACTCCAGGAGACTATTCTTTTGAACCATTCTCATTTCCTTTTGTTGCAATCAAACTGGAATCCTAAGTTCTTTAAGTGTGATGAGTCACTGTAGTGAATCAAATGTGGAAGGGTAGTGGGAATCCCCAAATTTGCATCCAGTTGGTCAGAAGGGAAGGTGGCCTGGGGAACTCCAAACTTGCAGCGGGCATCTGATAGGCAGTTGTGCAGAGGGCTGAGTCCTCAACTTGGGAAGAAATGGAATTGTTTTTTCCTCATTCCTTCCATGACATCAGCCTGGGGAGCCAGCAGGTTGGTTCTAGGCTTGAATTCTTTCTCTGTCCAATCCATACTGCCCAGTTCCTCCCACAACACATTCGTCTTCTCATCAATGAGGCATAATGGAAAGACCCTGAAGAAGAGACTTGTGAGAAATACCAAGAATTTTGAGTTTTGAAACTGAAGAAGAAACACCAGTAATTTAGTTTGATTTAAGATTACTTCCATAGCAGATAAAAAGAACAAGCATCTAAAATCAGGTGAACACTGATAATAGGTCTTAACTTGACAATAAGTATTTCATCAGTTTTGAAAACAGTTTTGTTTGGCAACATAATTCATAACACTCAGGTTAAGAGTAAAATTCTGTCACTTTTAAATTTTGATTTAGGATTATATTACTAGAGAATAAAATTTTTATAAACAGAATATGTGTCTAACTTGCTAAGTTGGCTAAGTTATTTGCATGGATAATTACTTTAATTATATTTTCTACTTCTATGTATCTGTTTTTCTACATTCCAATGAGAGCTTTCTGTGACCCTCAGAAAATCAAATTATTTATATAGGAACTTTGCAAATATTTATTACACTGATTGCCGGAATTACTTGCTGGTGAGTTTTCTAGCATATAAGCATTTATGTGCCCTATTCCAGACGTCCCTCTCATCAGCACCCCTATTTTATTTCCAAGTGTTCTCAAATGGCATTAGCCCAAAATTCATTGCTCTGACAAAGTTCTGGCAAAAGTAAAACAGTTACTTATTGACCAGTTCCCTAGAGTTAAGGTGTCATTAGTGATGGGAAGCAGACAAGGGCCTCATCCCCAATCCAAAGATCTTGGGAATTTTTCTCAAATTTTACCTCATTCCATGGATCCTCGCCAGGAAAACCTGATAGCGAGGATGGTGTCTGATTCACACGCAGGACAGGGAGTGAGGAGGTAACTTGTCCTTCTGAGCTGCTGGAGTCAGGCTGAAGGAGTTTCAGGGAAAGGTAGGGAAAGTTAGGCTGAAGGAGTTTCTGTGTGAAAGGTAGGGAAAAACAGAGTTTCCACAAGCATCACCTGTTTGTCCCAACAATCCAATGGGGTGAGGGCAGGAGATGCCTCTGCTTTTCTTTAGATGAGGGAACAGGATGAGAAACATGAATTTGCCTGCGTTCACACTGTTCTTCCAAATTTATCGTATATCTCCAAAATTTGTCTTTTCTCCTCAGAACCCGATGAAAAAACAGGGAAGTGGGGAAGATAACTTAGGCTTGAAATTGCAGTTAGCAGTAGGATATCCGAGGGAGGACAATACTGTCACTGGTTCTTGTTCAAGTCTTTTTTATTGTTTAGTTTTTTTTTTTAAGGGATCATCAATAAACAAAGGTATACTACAAACACTAGTCAGTAATTTTTTTAAGCTGCATTTCTGGAATCCAATCCAAAGATTTTACTACCCCAAATACTGATAGGAATTCCTTCCTTTCATTTTGTTTTCTCTCTTCCTCCCTCTCTCATCTTCTCTCTGCCTTCCTTCTTCCCTACTCTGCGTTTTGCTCCCCTCTTTCCTTCTTTGACAGGTTATTTTCTCTTCTCTGTCTGTCTGTGTGACCATCCCTCTAGACAATATCCATCCACCTGTCCGTCCATCCATCCAGTACCTATTTTTCTCACTTTCCCCCCAAAGAATTTATGGCAGTTTACAACATATAAACAGTATGTAAATTAAATCAATTAATATTACAAAAATAAGCTTAGGAAAATAAGATGAAAAATTACTAAGGAGGAAAGAATAAAACGTATGTGAAATAAATATCAAAACTGCTTGAGTGAGTTACCTTGTCAAGGACCAGTATTTTTAGTCAACAAAATAGTTGTTTATGTTTAAATAAAATCTTAAGTTCATGGCAGAATACCTTTAACCATCTGTTTTTTTTTTAAACCAGGTTATTTTTGAGGCTTTAGTTTTAAAGAAAACAATGAGGTTTTAAATAGGAATTTCATTATAACAAAATGGTACAAATATAAGTATATGGTTGTTTTAAAATTAGAATGATTTCGTCCATACTTGTTATGTTTTAGGATGCAGATAAGCTGCAAAAGAAATAACAGGAAATGCCTCTTTTCTGAAAGAATGCTGTAAAACAGTATAGATAACATCACTTACTATTTGTATCGAATAGGTCATTTAGGGTTGACAGAACACATGAATAATTACAGTTTATCTTACATTTTCTTTACTGTAATCTATTGTTCAGTAAAAATAACATTTATTTTGAGAAAAATTCACACAGAATGTTGTAGTGTTTTAAAATTATCATCTCTAAGAAGGCACTAATAATTCTGAATGCCTATAAACTAGTTCGAACAAAAGTCAAGCTGGCAAACAAAGTTCCTTTAAAGTTATTGGGTGGTGGGTTTTTTTCTTGTTTGTTTGTTTGTTTGTTTGTTGCATTTTTTTGGCTGGGGCTGGGTTTGAACCCGCCACCTCTGGCATATGGGGCTGGGGCTGGTGCCTTACTCCTTTGAGCCACAGGTGCCACCCTAGCTGGTGTTTTTGTCAGTTTTATGTTGTTATAACAGAATATCACATACTGAGAAATTTACTTGGTTCACAATTCTAGGGACTGGCAAGTCCAACAGCATGATGCTGGGCCCCCATGCTTCCCTGTGGGGCAGAGGCAGAGGGTAAGATAGAGTGAGCACAACAGAGCAAGAGGGGGCCAGACTCCCTTTTACAATAAAGCCACCCTCAAAATAAACAACCTACCTACAATAAGGACATAATCCATTCATGAGGACAGAAACTTCGTGTCCTCATCCCTCTTATTAGGCCCCACCTCTCCACACTGTCGCATTGAACATTAAGTTCTCAACCCATGCTTTTTGGGGGACACATTCAAATCATAGAAGTTGTCTTTAAAATATGCTGTGAATTTTATAATTTTGAATTAATTTTTTTTAGCTTGTGCCTTCTCCTTTTTCCTATATAAATCTGAGCTTTATAGAAATTCATTTATGTATAACAAAAGAGCAAGCAGTGGGCAGAAGTATAAAGGAAAAATACAGATCTTATAGGCACAAACTCTGGAAAAGAATATTATTCAAATTATTTTAGTATTAAGGTATTTAAATATCCTACCTCAAAAGCAATCCTGGTAAGCCTTATTTAACCACCATGCCTGAAAAGGATTATTTTTATAATTTATGCAGCATCTCAAAATAAATTTCACCTTGAAATGCTTTGTGGAGGAAGCACTGGGTATCATTCTTTCAAAGGTAGTTTACTCAACCCTCTCATAATCACACAGGTAGCTTACACTCAATTAGGATGGATTTTTACTTACATTGTTTCTTTTTTTTTTATTAAATCATAGCTGTTTACATTAATCCAATCATGGGGTACAGTGCGGTATTTTCAAGTACAAATTGAAATACTCTCATCAATTATATTGTTTCTTGAATTTATCTTTATTTAGCCAATCCTTCTATATTTTCATTGGGCCTTTTTTTCCTTTTTGTCCTTTTTCGATTAAACTTGTATTAATCGAATCCAAGACTGTTTCTATTATTGTGCCAATCAAAGTGATCTTTATTTCTAATACTTTGGCACTTGTGGAACTACTGAAGTTTTAATTGCTATCAGGACTTTGAAATCTTCTAGGACAGTGATTTTTAAAGTGTGGTCCCCAGACCAACAGCAGTGGCATCACTGGGAACATGTTAGAAATACAGATTCCCACACTTTGTTGTAACCCAGCTAAACCAGACCCTGAGCACGAGGCCTAGCCGTCTGTCTTATCAAGCCTTCCAAGTGATCCTGGTGTACCAAAGCTTGAGAACCACTGCATTAACAATCCCAGTACCCAATGTGAAATCCAGACTAATTACATTAGAATCTCTGGGCTGGGACCTGGACAGCAGGTTATTTTTTTTTTTTTTTAAACTTCCTCAATGTTTGTCCACCCATTAGTAAGAGTTACTAGGCCAGGAAAATGGCATGTATTGACATCTTGACAATATCAGGTCTTCCAGTCCATGAATATGGGGTGTGTTTCCACTGATTTTTGTCTTTTTTATTCTTTCAGCAATGTTTTGGGCTTTATTGTCCAAATCTTTCACCTCTTTCACTAAGATTAATTCCTAAATATTTTATTATTTTTTATTTTAGCAATTTGAATTTTCTTTTTTTCTTAGTCCATCTAAGGAAAGTTTTGTCAATTTTGTTGATTTTTTTTTTAAGGAACCAACTTTTCTGTTCATTGATTTTTCTCTATTGTTTTTCTGTTCTCTATTTCATTAATCTGTACTCTTATTGTATTTTTCCTTCCTTCTTCTAGCATTGAGTTTAATTTGTTCTTCTTCTTCCTAGTTCTATAAGCTATACATTTAAGTTATTGATTTGGGATCTTTCTTGTTTTTTAATGTAGGCATTTATGGCCATAAATTTCCCTTTTAGCATTTGTTTTGCTGCATTCTATAAGTTTTATTAAAATTCTAGAACAGAAAAGCTAATTAAAGAGAACAAAATCAGAACAGTGGTCTTGGGACGGGTGTAATTGGAAAGGGAAATAAAAACACTTTCTGAGGGGGATGGAAATGTTCTGTATCATAATGGGTTTGGATTATGTAGCTGTCTACATTTGTCAAGGTTTTACAGCTGAGATTTCAGTACCTTTAAATACAGTATATGTAATTCATGCCTAAAGTAGACATATGAGTGTAATTGTCAATATTCTTACCCATAAGGTAATTGCCATTAATATTATTATTGTTATTATTGATATTATTGAGTGTAGGTGTGAAGTCAATAAAGTATAGATATAAGAATAAGAGAATGTTCATAAATAACAAAGTTGAGTAATGGCAGATGGATAAACAATACATTATTCTGTTTACTTTGAATGCATATGTTTTCTATAATTAAAGGTAAGAGAATATATAAACTGTGACACTATCTCAGACTTTTTGTTTTTAAATATCATCAAGAATTGGATCATGAGAAAAGTATCCTTAAAATTAATAGCAGGGAACATTGAAGACCCTTTTCCCTGAAACTTCTTCTGTGGGTCTAGATGTTTTTCTCTGATTTGTTTCAGAAAGATTTCTTTGTAGCTAGTGATTTGATGTGAAAACTTAAATAGTAACAATAAAAAATTCATAATGTAAACATTAACTATCCAAAATTATTAGGTTAAGATATTCCATAATAGGCCATATGTTACCTATGCTTGAATTAATATTTTGTAAAACTAATCTGACACTTGAGGAAGTTCTTAAGTAAATTGTTTTTATTACATTTTTCTGCTTCCATAGAGTAGTGTATAGTATAGAAACATAACCATTATGAGTTGTTATCCCACAGAGTTCTTAAATTAATGCTGTCCCTCAAGCCCTCCAAGTGCTTCATTCTGGTATAAATGTGACTTAGATTATGCTCACTTTCTTGTTCCTCACAATTCATAATAATTGATGCTTACTGCATAATTCTATTAAAGATGTCAAATTCAATCTGTAATTCTAGTTTTCAAAATTTTCAGTATGCTTTATTTCATCCATATTTGTCTGAAAAGATTGTCACCACAGAGAAAAAGGTGAGTGCTTCAAAGAAAATATTCCATGAAATTATTATTTTTAGGAACCCACTTTTGTTTTTCATATGAGAAAAGACATGTAAAAAAAAAAGTTTGTGGGATTGAAAGGGGAGCTCTGTCATAGCCTCTGTGTAGGTGTCACGAATAATCATTACCAGAGTTGTTTTAAAGGATTGGATGTCCTGGAGGTAGTAGTTTAAAACCCACTGATGACCTAAGTTACTGATACATTAATTCTGTTACAACAGTAATATATATTGTTTAAAATCTTAGCTTTTTAATTTTTGTCTCAAGTTAACATGTGAAATTACCTACAGCATGATCTATTACCCAACTTGACATCCCCTTTCCAGGTAAGAATGAATCTAAGAGGGAACTTACTTCCCTCTTAGAGGTGGTGAAGGGCAGGAACAGAAGTCAGTAGAATTACATCAATTATAGTTCCATTACTCAATTCTATAACCCCAACCCAGTCCATACCCAGATTTGGCAAGAAGTTGGGACTGAAGCTTATCCCCCATGTCCTGTGCTTGTTAGCACTCATCTACTCTTAGTAACTTTACTTCTGTTACTGTATCATAACACTATGTATCAAGACCATAAAACTACACAGCCCTGGATTTTTCTTGTAGTAATTCTTGGATGAAAGGGCAAAGAGTGATTATCCACAATCACTTAAACTTCTAGACCAGCCCTGTCTACAAAGATATAATGTCAGCCACAGATGGCAACCACAAAAAAATACTTCTAAATTTACTTAAAGGCAAGTAAAAAAGCAGGTGGAATTAATTTTAATAATTGTATCTAAAATACTTCCATTTCAAGCTGAAATCAGTATAACATTATTCATTGGGTACTCATTTTCAAGTCTTTTAAAGTTTTAATTGTACTAAGCCTTCCTGTCCCTCCAAATTCTGCAGTTTCATCTGGCATCCTTTCCATGTGCACCTCCACATTTCTGCACAAATCTACTGTGTTTAATTCTATCCTTGTCCCTTCTCACGCTGCCTCCACTCCAATGCCTTTCTCCAGAACATGTAAAATTTTTATTTTCTCATCTTTTTGTATTTCTAATTCCATGCTGGTTCTTCTAGGCCCAACTTTTCCTTCCTCCATGATTATTTACTTCTCAATTCCTTTAATGCCAACTGTATCCTGCAAAGGTCCTATGGTTCCTTCTATGCTGTTGCTGACTCAAGCCTCATATGTATGTGTATATATGCTCAGTGTTCTACATGTCAAAAACTTCACACATTTATTTTCTCAGAAAAGAGTGTTTTTCAATAAGAAAGCAAAGTACAAAGAACAATGCAAAAAAAAATAATCCTTAATTGTGCTACCAAGATAACATCTGGTTGTATTTTCTTAGTCATTTTTTTCTTTGCCTGTATAAGTTAGCAATCAGAGTAATACTTATATATCCATTTTATCTTGCATATCTATCCATAAGATTCCATATTCTTTGAAACATAATTTTGATGCATATATAAGTAACATTTGGTGGAAGATGAATACAGTAACATCTGTCCTCAGTTCCCCCACCAGCCCTTGCCTCTCTCTTCCCTTTCATATTCATATTTTCCAGTAGCATTTCCTGTGCTCATTATCTTTTTGTCCTCGTTGTCCCTTGTCTTTCCAACCTACTGAAACCTAACTTTTGCTTCCAGGTCAGCAGAGAAAGCTAATGTTTGTCAGAGCCCATCTTACTTTCTTGTCAGGATTTCTGTCAGTGGCTACCTTGACCGTTGTGACAAAACAGCCTCTTAGCTTTCTTTCCAACTCTTAGCTACTCCTCATACTCCTCTGTGGGATGATTCTCCTCTTTTTGACTTTTTTCACAGCGCTTGCCAAGGTGTGGTCTCAGGCTGGTCTATTCCCACATGACGCATTCTCTGAAGGTACTCACAGTGCTCCTCAGCATGCAATAATGACTCTCAGATTTGCGTCTGCAGCCCAGGCTTCTTTCCTGGGCTCCTGTCTTGCACATCAGGTAAGTATTCAACACTTCCACATAGACGAGTCACTGATGTAGCGTGGAATGTGCAGTCTTCCTGCACAAACTTGATTCCACTCAACTTCCACCTTTTGCTGGATTGGCACCATCATCAATGCTATGGTGAAAGCCACAGCCTGAGATGTGACCCTACAGCAGTCCACTTGTTCATTCCCATGCCCAGTAGAGAACATCCAGTTCTGGAAACTTTAACTCTACTAATCCATCCACCTAGTTCTACATATCCTGCCTGCACCTGAGTTAAACTTATGATGGTCTTTTGACTGAATTATCACAACTATATCCTGACCCTCATTTGCTCATAAACTCTTTCAGTCCATTTGCCCATAAACTCTTTTACTGCAGTCAGTGTATTAATTTAAAAGTAGACATCTGATGATGCCACTGTCCATCTTAAGACCATGGGGACTTGTCCTAATGGACTAAGGACCATATGACTTTTTCCTAAAATTCATATCCTTAACAGTTGTTACAAGGTATGATGTGCTCTGGCTGGGAAATAAGTCATAAGCCATCAGCTGCAAAATTAATGAATCCCTGAAGTTCAAGCAAACTGCAGATGTCAACATACCTTCAGTGATTAGTGGGTTTTCAGAAAACCAGAATGGCCAAAGAGAGTCAGCACTAAGCATCTCCCTGCTTGGAGGACACTGAAGGCAAAGTATTCGGCCAGTAAAAACCAGGAAATAGTTTTCCTCCTTCTGTCCTTTTACTCCTCCATACTTTCCCTTGACTTGTAAGCATCAGAAACTATACCTTCTAAAGACACAGAAAAGTAGCAGGGAAAGCAACTGTACCTGCCCCTTCCCCAAACCAGTAAGACACCCACACCCCTGGAATTCACATTGAAAGGCCCCAAAATGTGCCAAAGAGCTTACAGATAAGTCATTACGGACACATAACAGTAAAAGTCAGTAACATCATAAACAAAGGGAACAGGCTAAAATTTTTTTTGATAGAATATAATGATTTTTCATTTCAGATTAATATGAGGGTACAAATGATTAGGTTATAATGCTTGCATTTGTTAGGTAGAGTCCCTGTTGTAGCTGTGTCCCTCACCCAGGAGGTGTGCCATGTACCCTTATACTGGACCCATTAGGTGGGAGCTCACCCATCCCCTTCTTGCATTCCATGCTGCCCACCCCCCACCTTGAATTAAATTGAGTTTTTCTCTTTTGTGAGTGTGTATTAGTTCATCTACTGGCTTCATCACACTAAAATTTTCCAACAAGAAACCACAGATGTTTAATAAGAAGAACCATCATGTTGGAAATCTTAAAGAGGCAACACAAGGCAGTGTCTGGTCTCTGGAAACTTGGCTCTGTCAAGCATTAGCTCCAAAATACTAAACAAGACACTTAACTTCTGTATATCTCAGTTTTCTTGTTTATATCATATAGATCTTGTTTATATAATTTCTACATCATAAAATTTGGGGGAGGACTAAATATAATAGAATATGTAAAACTCCTAAAACTACAGCCAGACTCATGATAGACATTATATGGTTATAAACTATTATTATGTCCAAAATTCTTAGTACAATATTTGATGGAGGAATACAATGGAATAACATTTTCAAGTGCTTAAGAAAAGAAAGTCAGGGGGGTGGAGGCAAGATGGTGGACTGCAGCCAGCTTTCCACAGAGGCTCCCATCCAGAAGGAGACTTAAAGGACAGAAGTTTAGCAAGTAAGCTGATGGTTTGGAGCTGAACCAAGAGAGAAGGTTGAAGAACGCATATCAACTTTGCTGAGGCAAGCTGTGACCCCAAAAATACAATCAAAAGGTACAAAATCACCACCAAGCAGATGGGAGTCCTCTCCCCCACAAGAAGGGCTCACAGTTTATTCCATACAAATAAGCAAGCAGAGTTCAAACATCCTCCCACTCTATCCCACGGGAGAGACCCTCTAAAAACTGGACCTCCTACCCCTACTAGGGGACCACGGCACTCTCCTGCCAGGCATAAAACTGTAAAATTGTATAAAACTGTATAAAGTCTCTACCTGCAACTTTGAATTCCCAGGACTCCCATCCACTCTCACCCCAAGGTTGGGAGGTCTGTCACCCATGAAGTCCAGATTCTTCGACATTTTCTTGAGAGGAGTGAAGGGGAAAAGGGCTGGTGCTGGTCTGTGCTGAGTTTGTGGCATGGGAGTGAGGAGGATAGTCAGCTTAGAGGGAACCATACAGGTGCTGCCATATACTGAGTTGCAGAGTGGCAGCCATGGCAGCGCACACTCCTGAGGCCATTCTGGACAGACACACCCTGTCTCCCTGGGCAACCAGAGGAAACCGAGCATTTTTTCCAGTGGCAGCCACTGGCAGAGCATATTTGGGAAGTTGTGTGAGTAAAGAGAAGCCCTAACAGTGATACTGACCTGGGCTGAGCGAGCACAGAGCCCAGAGACTTCCAGGGAAGGGTTAGCCAAAGGAATGCTTCACTGAGCCTAATAGCACCCATCCTTTAGGGGATTATAGTTGAGAAAAAGACAGTCGGAGGGCAGAGGCTGGAATTGACACCTCAGAGTAAACTCTAATTGCTTGCTACCCGGGGCTGAGTTGTGCTATTTATCAACTCTAGCAGCATCTGACCAGCAGAGGAATTTAGCCAGGACAGAAACAAATTCTGTGAAGTCCTCTGTCCCGTTCTGTCAGCAACATCAACCAGGTACAGGGCTGGAACAGAGTGAACTTCCCCAGCCTACATTAAACACCCAAGGTTGTCAGGCCTCATCTTCCCCTACTGGACTCAGATCTCCTGGTGACTCAGGCAGTCATAAACCCCAGAAGCAGTTGCTCACTGGAGGGAACTGGGTCACAGCCCTGTGGGATTACCAGTGACTGGGTACAAGGTGGGGAAGGAGGCATCAACCTTCCAGACTAATTCATTTGCTGGGTGGGTCCTTCGGCCCTCATGGAGCCCTGGAGCAAGTCATATCTGAGCCGCCAGCAGACTCCTCCTATCTAGTTGCTGGAGACTTTTTGAACTCCCCCACCTGAGACCAGTGCTGACCAGGACAACGGATTTGGACCTCTTGAACTGGGCCAATCACCCAAGGACTATCCAAAGTGGCACCCTGGGTGTATGGTTAAGGGAAGGTTTGATTTTCCTTGCCCAATTATTGTTTGTGGGGGCTGGAGTGACTTAATTGCTGGTATATCTCCATAGCTGAGATGTCAACCAAGAGTAACTGATTCACTACAGTAGGACAGAGAACATCTGAAAATAAGACAGAGCCACTTAGCCCCATCACACCAAGCAGGTCCCCAGTCTCTCAGGCTATAGCACTGTACAGGGCCTTGGCAAACCCCAAGGGGAAAGCCAAATGGGGTAGAATAAACATGGGGCAGAATCAGTGGAAAACTCTGGTAATATGAATAACCAGAGTAGATCAAAACCCCCAAGAAAGAATGTGGCAGATGAAACTGAAGATCCCTTCATAAACAGATAGCTGAGATGTCAGAAATTGAATTCAGAATTTGGATTGCAAATAAGATTAATAGAATAGAGGCAAAGATAGAACTAGAAATTCAAGGAGCATTCCAAAAGTTCACTTAAGAATTCAATGAATTCAAAGAAAAAACCACCAAAGATTTTGAAACATTACGGCAAGAGATTGCAGCCCTCGAAGATCTGAAAAATATGGTAGAACACTTGGTAACAGAATGCAGCAGGCAAAAGAAAGGATCTCAGACACAGAAGACAAAGCTTTTGAATGTGCCCAAGCGTCCAAAGAAGAACAGAAATGGAAAGGAAAAATGAATCATTCTTTCAGAGAGCTCTGGGATAATTTGAAGAAAACTAATATTTGCCTTATAGGAATCCCTGAAGGTGATGAAGTTGCTTCACAAAACACAGAGGCTCTTCTTCATGAAATTATGAAAGAAAACTTTCCAGCTATGCCAAGAGATCCTGAAATTCAGATAGCAGACATCTTCAGAACCCCAGCATGACTCAACCCAAACAAGACGTCCCCCCAGAAACATCATAATTAACTTCACTAAAGTTAATATGAAAGAGAAAATTATGAAAGCAGCTAAATATAACAAAACCATAACCTACAAGGGGAAGAATATTAGAATGACTGCAGATCTCTCTGCTGAAGCCTTTCAGGCTAGAGGGTGGTCATTGACATTTAATCTCCTAAAACAAAATAACTTCCAACCCAGGATTCTGTATCCAGCTAAACTGAGTTTCATTTATGATGGAAAAATTAAATATTTTAATGACATTCACATGTTGAAGAAATTTGCCATAACTAAACTAGCTCTCCAGGATATTCTCAGACCTATCCTCCATAATGACCAGTGCAATCCTCCACCACAAAAGTAAACTCACTTAGAAACTTTTGATCAAATTCTAACTTCCACAGTGGTGAAAGGATTAAAAATGTCCACGGGACTTTCAAATAACTCGATACCCAAAATTTTACAAGGCATATCAATAATTTCAATCAATGTGAATAGCTTAAATTGTCCTCTAAAGAGGCACAGATTGGCTGATTGGATACAGAAACTCAGACCAGACATCTACTGTATATAAGAATCTCATCTTACCTTAAAAGATAAAGATAAATATAGACTCAGGGTGAAGGGATGGTCATCGATATTCCAGGCCAATGGAAAGCAGAAAAAAGCAGGTATTGCAATTTTATTTACAGATACAATAGGTTTTAAACCAACAAAAGTAACCAAGGATAAAGATGGCCACTTTATATTTGTTAAGGGCAATACTCAATATGATGAGATCTCAATTATCAATATCTATGCACCCAACCAGAATGCACTTCAATTTATAAGAGAGACTCTAACTGGCATGAGCAACTTGATTTCTCCCAGCTCCATCATAGACAGAGATTTTAACACTCCATTGGCAGTGTTGGATAGATCCTCCAATAAGAAGCTTAGCAAAGAAATCTTAGATTTAAATTTAACTATTCAACTTCTGGACTCATCAGACATCTACAGAACATTTTATCCTAACAAAACTGAATACACATTTTTCTCATCAGTACATGGAACATACTCCAAACTTGATGACATCCTAGGCCACAAATCTAACCTCAGCAAATTTAAAGGAATAGAAATTATTTCATGCATCTTCTCAGACCATCATAGAATAAAAGTTGAACTCAGTAAAAACAGGAACTTGCAGACTCGTACAAAAACATGGAAGCTAAATAACCTCATGGTGAATGATAGACGGGTCAGAGATGAGATCAAGAAGGAAATTATCAAATTTTTAGAACAAAATGATAACGAAGATACAAGTTATCAGAACCTCTGGGATACCGCAAAGGCAGTCTTAAGAGGGAAATTTATAGCATTACAAGTCTTCCTCAAGAGAATGGAAAGAGAGGAAGTTAACAACTTAATGGGACATCTTGGGCAACTGGAAAAGGAAGAACATTCCAATCCAAAACACAGCAAAAGAAAAGAAATAACCAAAATTAGAGCAGAATTAAATGAAATTGAAAATAAAAGGATTATAGAACAGATCAATAAAACAAAAAGTTGGTTTTTTGGAAAGGTCAATAAAATTGATAAACCTTTGGCCAGCTTAACCAAGAAAAAAAGAGTAAAACCTCTAATCTCATAAATCAAAAATGGTAAAGATGAAATAACAACAGACACCTTAGAAATTCAAACAATCCTTAATGAATATTACAAGAAATTATTGTAATATGAATAATTACAAGAATTATTCCCAGAAATATGACAATCTGAAGGAAATTGACCAATACTTGGAAGCATGCCACCTTCCAAGATTTAGCCAGAATGAAGTGGAAATGTTGAACAGACCTATATCAAGCTCTGAAATAGCATCAACTATACAAAATCTCCCTAAAAATAAAAGCCCAGGACCAGATGGCTTCATGTCAGAATTCTACCAAACCTTTAAAGAGGAACTAGTACCTATATTACTCAATCTTTTCCAAAATATAGAAAAAGACGGAATACTACCCAACACATTCTATGAAGCAAACATCACCTTGATGTTTCAAGCAAACTGGAAAAAGACCCAACAAGAAAAGAAAATTATAGACCAATATCACTAATGGATATCGATGCGAAAATATTCAACAAGATCCTAACAAACAGAATCCAGCAACACATCAAACAAATTATACACCATGACCAAGTGGGTTTTATCCCAGGATCTCAAGGATAGTTCAACATGCATAAATCTATAAGTATAATTCATCACATAAACAAATTAAAAAACAAAGACCATATGATTCTTTCAATTGATGCAGAAAAAGCTTTTGATAATATCCAGCATCCCTTCATGATCAGAACACTTAAGAAAATTGGTATAGAAGGAACATTTCTTAAACTGATAGAGGCCGTCTACAACAAACCCACAGCCAATATCGTATTGAATGGAGTTAAGTTGAAATCATTTCCACTCAGATCAGGAACAAGGCAAGGTTGCCCATTATCTCCATTGCTCTTTAACATTGTAATGGAAGTTTTAGCCATCACAATTAGGGAAGAAAAAGCAATCAAGGGTATCCATGTAGGGTAAGAAGAGATTAAACTTTCACTCTTCGCAGATGATATGATTGTATATCTGGAAAACATCAGGGATTCTACTATAAAACTCCTAGAAGTGATCAAGGAATACAGCAGCGTCTCAGGTTAGAAAATCAATACTCATAAATCAGTAGCTTTTATATACACCAACAGTAGTCAAGCTGAAAAAGCAGTCAAGGACTCTATTCCATTCATAGTAGTGCCAAAGAAGATGAAATATTTGGGAGTTTACCTAACAAAGGATTTGAAAGATCTCTATAAAGAGAACTATGAAACTCCAAGAAAAGAAGTAGCTGAAAATGTTAACAAATGGAAGAACATACCATGCTCATGGCTGGGAAGAATCAACATTGTTAAAATGTCCATACTACCCAAAGCAATGTATACTTTTAATGCAATCGCTATTAAATCTCCACTGTCAAAGATCTAGAAAAAATAGTACTTCATTTTATATGGAATCAGAAAAAACCTCCAATAGGCAAGACATTACTCAGAAATACAAAAAAAAGCAGGAGGAATCATGCTACCAGACCTCAGACTATACTATAAATCAATAATGATCAAAACGGCATGGTACTGGCACAAAAACAGAGAGGTAGATGTATGGAGCAGAATAGAGAGCCAAGAGATGAATCCAGTTACTTACCATTACCTGATCTTTGACAAGCCAGTTAAAAACATTGAGTGGGGAAAAGATTCCCTATTTAACAAATGGTGCTGGGTGAACTGGCTGGCAACCTGTAGAAGACTGAAACTTGACCCAAACCTTTCACCATTAACATAGACTCTAATTGGATTAAAGATTTAAACTTAAGACATGAAACTATAAAAATACTGTAAGAAAGTATAGGGAAAACACTTGAAGAAATCAGCCTGGGAGAATATTTTATGAGGAGGACTCCCCAGGCAATTGAAGCAACATCAAAAATACACTATTGGGACCTGATCAAACTAAAAAGCTTCTGCACGGCCAAGAACACAGTAAGTAAAGCAAGTAGACAGCCCTCAGAATGGGAGAAGATATTTGCAGGTTATGTCTCTGACAAAGGTTTAATAACCAGAATCCATAGAGAACTCAAACATATTAGCAAGAAAAGAATGAGTGATCCTATCTCAGGTTGTGCAAGAGACTTGAAAAGAAATTTCTCTAAAGAAGATAGGTGCATGGCTTACAGATATATGAAAAAATGTTCACCATCCTTAATCATCAGAGAAGTGCAAATCAAAACTACTTTGAGGTACCACCTAACCCCAGTAAGATTAGCCCATATCACAAAATCCCAAAACCAGAGATGTTCGTGGTGGATGTGGAGAAAAGGGAACACTTCTACACTGCTGGTGGGAATGCAAACTGATACGTTCCTTTTGGAAAGACGTCTGGAGAACACTTAGAGAACTAAAACTAGACCTGTCATTTGATCTTACAATTCCTTCATTAGGTATATACCTAGAAGACCAAAAATTACATTACAACAAAGATATTTGTATCAGGATGTTTATTGCAGCCCAATTCTTAATTGCTAGGTAATTTTGACTAGAACAGCAGTTAATCTCATACTGCAAACATACCTAGATTCAAGTCTTTCTGCAAAAAAGACACAAGGTTTGCCTCACTAACAACAGGATTAATATTTCACTAGAATTTAAAACAACAAATTCTTCAGAATTCTCCTTGGACAGAGACAGGCTTCACCGCAAAGCTTTATTTCAAGATGGCAACTTCAAGGCACCAGCAGCCTCCACCCAAGACCCACAAAACTAGAGCTGAATGACTGGACCACTTGGCCACGTTGAATCAGGTGCTATTTTTTTTCCATTCCCTTCTTCAATATTTTCTGTTATCATTGTAGGCTTTGGGTTCTGCATAATTAGATAATGCTTATTAATAAATGAATACCTAAAAGATTAACACTGAATTTCTTCTCTTTTTTTTTTAATTAAATTATAGCTGTGTACATTAATGCAACCATGGAGTACAGTGTGGTGTTTTCCTATACAATTTGAAATATATTCATTAAACTGATTAACATAACCTTCAAGTCATTTTCTTAGTTATTGTGTTAGAATGTTTATATTCTACTTTTAGAAAGATTCACTTGTACCCTTATAAGATAAACCATATAGGTGATCCCACCAATCACCCTCCCTCCACCCCTTCCCCCTCCCCATATTCTTAAGCTATAATTAGGTCATAGCTTTCATATGAAAGCTATAAATTAGTTTCATAATAGGACTGAGTACAGTAGATACTTTTACTTCCATTCTTGAGATACCTTGCTAAGAAGAACATTTTCCAGCTCCATCCATGTAAACATGAAGGAGGTAAAGTCCCCATCCTTCTTTAGGGCTGCATAATATTCCATGGTGTACATATGCCACAATTTATTGATCCATTCAGGGGTCAATGGGCACTTGGGTTTCTTCCATGACCTGGCAATTATGAATTGGGCTGCAATAAACATTCTGATACAAATATCTTTGTTGTAATATGATTTTTGGTCTTCTGGATATATACCTAATAAAGGAATTAGGATCAAATGGCAGGTCTATTTTTAGGTCTCTAAGTGTTCTCCCGATGTCTTTCCAAAAGGAACATATTCGTTTGCATTCCCACCAGCAGTGTAGAAGGGTTCCCTTTTCTCCACATCCACACCAATCTCTGGTTTGGGGATTTTGTGATATGGCCTAATCTTACTGGAGTTAGGTGATATCTCAAAGTAGTTTTGATTTGCATTTCTCTGATGATTAAGGATGGTGAGCATTTTTTCATATATCTATAGGCCATGAGCCTATCTTCTTTTTTTTTTTTCAGAAAACAGAAATATTTAATCCTTTTCCACAAATTAGAACTTGCTTTTTCCTAGAGAATACTTTGATGTGCATGCATACATACTTACAATTCACTTTACAAAGTGTCCATTAGACTGGAATTGCAGTGCAAGAGGTGGGAATGGATCATAACAGGTGAGAAAGAACAGAGAAAGTTACATCTCTGAAGGGTCATTTGG
>CAUYQV010009353.1:0-45012 GCA_963574575.1 Galagoides demidoff | reverse complement strand
GTTTGTAATGCTATAAATTTCCCTCTTAGGACTGCCTTTGCGGTATCCCAGAGGTTCTGGTAACTCGTATCTTCATTATCATTATGTTCTAAAAATTTGGTAATTTCCTTCTTGATCTCATCTTTGACCCATCTATCATTCAATAATCTACAGTTTAAAACATAAAAGCATCCATTAGTGTGATGGCTCCTTAAAGTCATAAAAGAAGAATTAACTAATGTTTACACAAGGAGTACTGGAAAATAAAAGTATGTACAAAGTAATCTGGAAGCACAAATAGGAGAACTCAACTTTCTCTGAAATGTCAATGATGATTTTACGGAGATGACATTTACATTGCATTTAAAAGAAGAAACTTACAAGGTAGGGAAGAGATGAAAGCCAGAAAAGAGTGGTGTGGAAGAACCGAGTGGGTCAGGTCGGAGATCTCCAAGTGGATGCCATACAGAGTGCAGTACCGGAAATGATAATGGGAAACTTGGGAAAGGGGTTGACACAAATAAATGGGTTTTCAAAAGCACAATTTTTCTTATTTCCCAAGTTCATCTTGGAGTGGTTTTCACATTCTCATTCTAAGTAGGAATGTGCAGCCACCTAATGCCTATATTAAAAACTCTTCACCTAACTGTTGGAAAAACAAAAAAAAAGACAATTGCTATTCCTTCATTGCTTATTCAGTGCCAAGCATGAATGGTCTCGTTTAATTATTTACCATCCTATGAGAGAGTATTAATTTCTTCATTTTGAAGATAACTGAGTCTTAAAAATATATTCTGACTTACTCCAAAATTCCCTAAGCAGTTAGTGGCATAACAGGG
The DNA here is from genome assembly GCA_963574575.1 of Galagoides demidoff. Taxonomy (NCBI): domain Eukaryota; kingdom Metazoa; phylum Chordata; class Mammalia; order Primates; family Galagidae; genus Galagoides; species Galagoides demidoff. The sequence goes on along the minus strand of CAUYQV010009353.1, from coordinate 44,194 downwards.
ATTTGCACCCAGCTGCCTAACTTTGGAGACCATACTGAGCAATAATGAGCCAGCTAGGCCACCTCTTACTGGCCTTCAGAGCACAAAGCCTAGAGCTTTAGTAGTTGAGGGACCCTTGGACATGGGAAAAACTCTATGCAGAGCTGTATGGGAGCAATAGGCTGGGACTGGGCAAGGAAAGCGGGTGACATGGGTTTTCTGGGGCCCATATCAGCAGAGCACCAGGCATTGGTTGGGGCACCCATAGAAGGGCCGAATGTAGGAAAGAAGTAGACCTATATTCTTCGGATGCCCACATCCCAGTCAGAGGGTGGTCTGATATCCTGGCTGGGAGGAGAAAAGTGACTTTACTGGACTCACCAATAGATTAATTTGGTGCATTAGACATTCAGGCTGTATCAAAGACTCAGGTATGTAAATACTCCAGTTGCTGGCCCTGCCCTTGCCTCTTTACTTGAAATACACAGGGCATTGTGTACCCAACACAGACACAACGGTCATACCTGGCTCATCATGTCAGGCTGACTCACCTCTCCACACACAACAACTACAGGCTCAATGACTTCCATCACTGCACCCTGAGATTGTCTGCCTTCCCTGACCCACCTTGCCTGGACCACAAGGAGGGGTTCAGGCTCATCTCATGCCACTCATAGCCGAGTTAGCTATCTCCCTCCTGTTACCCAGCTGTCTAACTACATATGTGTAAACACACATTTCCTGAAGGATCAGTTCAGTTTCATATATAATCACTCATTTATACCAGACACTCAATGAACAAACGTGATGTGATTAGGTTTAAGCCTTTCTCTTAATTCATAAATTTGGATACACATATGATAGGGAGATAGTAATGATATATATAAATTATGTCTGCTACTGAGGATTTATTTAACTGAATATTTTAAAAACTATGAGAATTTCTGTAAGAAGTAACATTAACCACAAGGGATTTTAAAACCATAATATAGTGTATACATGGATATATGAGGATTATGCATATTCTGAATTTGTCAAAGGGGAAAGCTTTCAATTAAGCTTAAATATACCCTTTCAACTCTGTGTGCAATCACAAATTATTCTCATCTCCAAGAGTTTTATAATTGTACGCCTTAATTGTATATTTGACAAATTAATAATTTTATGCATAATAAACATATAAATCAATAATAGGTATTATAGTTGTACTATTGGTAATTTTATATTAATACCATAGTAATATTAAATTTTGCTATAATAAGCAGAATCAGTTATGAGAATCTAGCACAGGTTGTCATTGAGGAAGTGACTCCAATTCATCTTTCTGATTTGTGTTTTAGAAAAATAACTAAAATCTACAAATGCAATCATAAGATTTTTTAAAAATTTTCCCTAATGATTGAAATGTTTTAAATTTTTCTTCAAGGAAAGACACCTGTTTTAAAAAATCCTATGCATAATGTCTTGAAACATAAAATGCCTTTCTTGTCATGATGCACTTATGCAGATTAGAATATAATTTCAGTTCCTGGCAGAATGACTAATGCATTTCTATCAACCCTCAGGGAATATTGGGGCAAAAGGGTTATAAGTTTGCTATACTTGGAATAATTATCCTCATGCATTTATGATTCAGCCTGGGCCTTAGAAAATGAAGGGTATCATGGTCTTGGTGTCTCAAAATATTCTTATAAATAGTTAGTGTGAAAAATAAGACTTCCTGAAGCCACTGTTTCAAATTATAGCTGCACCACCTTAATTATTATGGAAACAATAAAAGGGATTTGCATAAAGGACAAGTGATAGGCATGAGATTCCTTGGTGGGCATCAGGAATAAGTTAACTGGGAAACACGAAGCAAAGGTGGAAATAATTACATATTATTCAGTGACCTCGCCTGATTGTTGGCCTTGCACTTTAGTTTTGACTTATACACATAGTGCTAAGGTACATGTTGGTAGTTTTCCTTTTGAAATCTTAAAGTCCTTTCAGTATTTGTAATAGAATTCCTAACATATAGAGAATCTACTGTATTTTTTTTTTTTTGAGACAGAGTCTTGCTTTGTCACCCTTGAGAGAGTGCCATGATGTCATAGCTCACAGAAAACTGCAACTCCTGGGCTTGAGTGATTCTCTAGCCGGGGCCTGCCTTAATGCCTGGCTGTTTTTAGAGACAGGGTCTTACTCTTACTCAGGCTGGTCTGGAACCCCTGAGCTCAGGCAATCATCTGCCTTGGCCTCCCAGAATGCTAGGATTACAGGTGTGAGACACCATCCCTGGTCATGCGAATTTTGAAAGGAAAACTTTCTTCTGGAGTAACATATTTTCCTTACCATTGATAAAAATAAACAAATACAACTTTGCCTGACTAGAAGATTCACTCTGTATCACTATAAGCAGGACATTTCTCATCAGATTATTTTCTTTATATAGAGGTCTTTGTCTTTATCCAAAATTCATTTTTCGCTCTTATTTATCATATTCTTTGTTCTTTAGGTTATGGACAGTATTTTTAAAATCATGATTTTTATTAAATACAATTCTATTTCTGTCCCTTACCAAGGATCTCTTACATTTCCAGTGAGTTTTACTCTCTCTCTCTTTTTTTCTTTTTATTAAGTCATATACACATAGATCATGAATACATTTATGCATATTTGGGGTACAATGTGTTGATTTTTAAATACAATTTAGAGTGGTTACATGGAACTAATTAATATAGCTTTCACCTCATTTACTTGATTATTGTGTTAAGACATTTATCTTCTATACTTGATATATTTGACTTGTGCCCTTGCAATATGCTCCATAGGTGTGGTCCCACAGTTTATTCTCTTAATAGTTTCCAATTCAAGTAAAAAATGGTTTAGTAGTTTTCTTATAAAATTAAACAAATTTTCTTATGTAATTAAATTTGAGTACACCTTAGTTTTATGTCGAAGACTTAGTAAAATAAAGACTTTTTTCATGAAAAGTGTGTTTTTAGGGTGGTGTCTAAGGCTCAAAGGAGTAGGGTGCCAGCCCCATATGCTGAAGATGGAAGGTTCAAACCCAGCCCCGGCCAAAAACTGCAAAAAAAAAAAAGTGTGTTTTTATTAGAAAATAAGCTGAGTAAATAGAAAAAGGCAAGCATACACTGAAATAACTGCCACACACACACTGTAGGCCCCTGGACTGGTGCAGGGAGCTGCTTGGTGACTATAGCGCCATTTCACTAGTGAGCAGGCATAGCAAGGTCACGTTGGCTTGTAATCCTGGGTTGCTGCAGCTGACATCATTCTGAGCTCTTAGCCCTAGACCTCCCCGTCTACACAGGGATCATCTGTACCCTGACTTCCTCTCCATTATCTCTACTGGGCTGGAGAGGGAGCAGGGATGCCAGGTGCTTTCATGTACCCCATAACTGGGTGCTGTGTACCCCCCTGCCACTGGGGACATGAATAATGCAGGTGCCTACTGCCCCTAGTATCTACTGCTGCCATCTGGATAACACATCTGCCCCCCCCGCCCCGCCCACCACACCCTATCACATGCCAATCCATGCTGCTGCAGTCCTGCTGCCATGGCCCTGCCACTGTGGCCTCATCACATACCACTATCCAACATGTTCCACCACTGCCCATGGACCTGACTGGAGCAAAGGTCCACAGCCCAGAACCTGCTGCCACTAGGCTTCTATACAGCCTGTTCTGGCCACCACTGAGGAACCTAGGAAAACTCTTATTCAACCAGGTTCGTGGACCCCTTCCCAAGCATCCAGCAGCAATTCAGGGGCCAATCCAACACTGCACAGGAACATTCCCATCACTGTCCTGGACTATGACAACCACAGGTAAATGGGTTGATGTAGGAGAACAGCTAAATTCCAGGCTCTCAATGTGTCTTCCCCTCTTTTGCTAATCAATCTCTCTGAGAATGACTCAAGCACACCATCCAGAGGCCCCTCCTTCCCAATGCTGAGCTATAGAGCTCTGAACAGAGATCAGGTCTACCACAAAGCTGTTAGCTTTGAGAGAGAAGAGGTTCCAGATGAGAAGGAATCAACATAATCATATTGGCAATATGAAAAACAGACTCCTGTAACAACCATGAAGGATCTCACTTCCTCCTCAGAAATGAACTTTACCCAAAAGAGAACACCTGAAATATCAGACAGGAAATTCAGAACATGGATCACAAGTACGCTCAATGGGATGAATGAGAAAGTTGCAACATAGCGCAAATAAAGCCAAAAGGATAATTCAAGACATGAAAGAAAAATTCACTAAAGAGACAAATCATTTCAGAAAAGTCATAACAGAACTTCTGGAAATGAAATCATCTTTTATTTTCATCTAGGGAACTTCAAAATACAGTGGAAAATTTCAACAATGGACTAGACTAAGAAAAGGAAAGAATTTCAGAGCTAGAAGACAAAGTCAAATTAACCTAATTAGTTAAAATAAAAACAAAATAAGCAAGAATAATGAACAAAATCTTTGAGAATTATGGGACTACGTAAGATGACCAGCATAAGGTTTATAGGTGTCCATAAGGGAGAAGAAGAAAAAAGCAAGAAGCATGGAAACCTTACCTGGGGGAAAACTGGGAGAAGGCATTGCTGGTCTTACTAGACATCAAGACATTCAGACACAAGAAGGGCATCAAACTCCCGAAAGATTCATTCCAAACAGGGCATCTCCAAGACACATAGTCATCAGACTGGCCAGAAGCAAAGTACAGGAGAAAACGTTACACACTGTGAGACAGAAGAATCAAATAACGTGTTCAGGAAAACATGTGAGACTAATAGAAGATTTCTCAGAGGAAATCTCAGAAGCTAGAAGAAATGAGGATCTGTCATTATTAGCCTCTCACACAAAATAACTGTCAGCCCCAAATTTTGTATCCTACAAAACAAAGTTTCATAAATAAAGGAGAAATAAAATCTTTCCCAGACAAGAAAACCCTAAGGGAATTTGTTGTCATTAGAAGTTCTTTTTTTTAACCTCTTAATTTTTTTTAGTTAAATCATAACTGTGTACATTACTGCATTTATGGGGTACAATGTGCTGATTTTATATACAATTTGGAATACTTACATCAAACTGGTTTATATAGCCTTTACCTCGCTTAATTATTGTGTTAAGACATTTATGCTCTACTCTTAATGGATTTGACATGTACCCTTGCCATATACACCATAGGTGAGGTCCCACTGACTACCCTCCCTCTACCCCATCTCCTCCCTCCCCTCCCACTCCTCATGTTCTATACATCAAACAGAAATCCACAAGTGTGAAACGATCAAAAGTAAAAACTCACAGCTCTTATAAAACAGAAATATAGGGATAAAATAAAGGAACTCTAGACCAATCAACATGATCACTGGAATAGTATCTCACATATCAACATTAATAAAGAATGTAAAGATATAGGTTGGATGAATGGATATAAAAGCACATCCCAAATCCATGCTGTCCTTGAAACCCATCACCTCATAAAAACTCTTCACACTCAAGGCAAGGGGATGGAAAAAAAATATCCCACACAAATGGAATCCAAAAATTAGCAGGAATAGGAAGCCTTATATCAGATAAAGTAGACTTTAAAACAAAAACAGTAAAAAAGACACAGACAGTCATTTTAAAATAATAGGGGGATTTACTGAACAAGAAAATATAAAAGTCTTAAATGTGAGTTTTCTAATTATTATTGTCAGTGTATGCTAATTCTATTTTGGGTTATACCATGGGGAGATAGATCTCAGATTTTAGGTGAGGGTATTTTTTTTTTATTTCTTATAGCATAACTGTGCACATTAATGCAACCATGGGGTACAGTGTGCTGTTTTCATATACATTTTGAAATACTCTCATCAAACTGGTTAACGTGATCGAAACAGTAGGTGAGGGTATTTTAAAAGTGTTTTGTCATTTTATGGAGATTTTTTCTTAAAAGTCTTTTTTTCATTGTAAACCATGCTGTTTCCTATAAAACTGATATAGAGCATTTGAATGGTAATCCAAATATTTTCCTGGGTTTCACTGAAAAGGATATAGAGTCTTGGCTTAGAAAAAGCTTCTTATTTTGCTATACATTTAGAAAGCATGCAGCATAATTTCTATATAGTCAACACAATCTTTGAGGCCATCTGCAGTTTGTAACAGATTTATGATATAGTAGCTTAAATTGATGGGATAATGAGCTGCTGACAGACATGTTTTTCTAAATTGATACTTGAGGATGGTGCAGCCAAAATACTTGGCATGAAAGAGCAAAAGAAATGAGAATTGTGTACCTTGAGAACACAACTCTACACAGTAACAATCAAAAAATGCTTAAAATCTCACATTTTACTTGCATTCTCAAGTTCTAACTTATAATCTTTGATGAAAATTACATTAACTCTTAGAAAGACTACAGCATTTTTTCCTCTGTCATCTATGCAGATACAGACATTCTAACTATTGTTCTCTTAAGAAAGCAGGTGTCAATTTAAATAGGCTCCATTTGGAGTAACTTAAGTGTATTGATTCATTGATTCCTCAGATATGAAAAAAAAGCAAAATAATTTATTGGGAAAAAATATGGAAGGAAAATAGTGGTAGTGAAATTTCTAACTTCAAATTATTTTTCAGTACTTGGGCTCTTAATGTTTTATTATTGTTTTGTTAAATTTTCCAAGAGATTTTGCTATTACACCCACACCCAAAGGCATGCCTGTGTGCACACACGTACACTCACATGTAGTACCTCACAAAAGAAAATACTTCATTTGGCACAAACAAAAGAAGTTTTTGGTAAATTTGGTATTAAAAATATTTTTGATAAAATGGCTTTTTTCCTTTGTGTAAATACTAGTAGTAAAGCTACTGGGTCAAATGGTAGGTGTACTTTCAGTTCTTTGAGGTATCTCCATAAGACTTTCCAGAGAGGTTGTAGTAGTTTGCACTCCCACCAATGTATATGAGTTCCTTTCTCTCCACATCCATACCAGCACCTGCTGTTTCAGGACTTACTGATAAGAGCCATTCTCACTACAGTTAGGTGATATCTCATTTGTGGTTTTCATTTTTCTAATACTTAGAGATGTTGAGCATTTTTTCATGTGTTTGTTGACCATTAGTATATTTTCACTTGAAAATTTATTGTTCATGTCTTTGCCCTCTTTTTAATGGAGTTCTTTGATTGTTTGTTGTCAATTTACTTAAATTCTTGGTAAATGCTGGTTATCAGCTCTTCATCAGTGCATGCAAATATTTTCTCCCATTCTGCAAGTTGTCTATTTATTGATTGTGTTCTCAATTGTGCAGAAGCTTTTTAATTTGGTTGGGTTCCATTTACTTATTTTTGTTGTTTCTATAATTGCTTTGGGAATCTTTTTCATAAATTCTCTTCTCAAGCTGATATCTGGAAGAGTTTTGCCACATTTTCTTCTAGAATTTTTATAGTTGTATGCCCTAGGTTTAAATATTATATCCATCATGAATTAATCTTTGTGAGTAGTAAGAGGTATGGATCCTGTTTCAGTCTTACACAAGAAGTAATACAATTTTTCCAGCACCAGTAGGTCTCAGTGTAGTATACTTTTCCACAGTATAGTTTTTGTCTGTTTTGTTAAAGAAATTAGGATGGTTTCAGATCTGGGTTCTCTGTTCTGATACATAGGTCTATACCCCTTTGCATAGGCCTATGCAAGTACCGTACTGTTTTGTTTATTATGGCCTTGTAGTACAGACTAAATTCTGGTAAGGTGATACTTCCTGATTTGTTCTTATTGTACAAGATTGTGTTGGTTGTTCAGGGTCTTTGCTGATTCCATATGAAGCATCAAATTATTTTTTCTCTTTTAAAAAAAAGAAAGTATTTCAACAAGGATTCCATTGAATCTTTAAATCATTTTTGGCAGTTGACATTTTAACAATGTTGATTCTGCCAATCATGAACAAGATATGGTTTCTCATTTATTTATATCCTCTGCAATTTCCTTTTTCAGTATTTCGTAGTTCTCCCATAGATGCCTTTTCATTTCCTTAGTTAAATACACATGTATTCCTAGGTATTTAATTTTCTTTGTTGTTATCGTGAACAGTCTTACATCTTTGATTTGACTCTCAGTTTGACCATTGTTGGCATATATGAAAGCTACTAATTTTGTAACCTGAGACTTTAATGAACTTATTTATCAATTCCAGAAGTCTCTTGGTTGATTCTTGGGGGGGGGGGTTTATATGTAAGATCAACTATCAGCAGAAAGAGATAGTTTGACCTCTTTCCCCATTTGGATACGCTTGATTTTCTTCTCTTGTCTGATTGTTTTGGCTAGGACTTCCAGCACTATGGTGAAATAATCATATAGAGTAGTGTAGGTATTAATAAATACCATGAACAGAAAAGCAGCACAAAAGTGACACATAAGTGGGCAGGGTGGTGGTGTTCATGTACATGCAGAATAGTAAGAAAGAACAGCTTAGCTGAACTGATAGACAAGACAGGCGACAGTGGAGTGGGTGAGCCATGGGGAAGAGCACCCTGGATAGAGGAACTGCCGTAACCCTAAGGTGAGCTTTAGAGTTGGAGAGTTCTAAGAATGTAAGTTGCCAATGTTTCTAGATTATTTATAAAGAACAAGGAGAATGTTAGAAAATGAAGTTTGAAAAATCAGTAGGTAAAGCTCTGGTAAATTTGCTATGACATCTATGAAATACCCATGAAATGATTTTGGGGGGGGGCAAAGTAAAGGATATACAACTTCTTCCTTTTTTATCTTTTATAATAGATTTGAAAAATACACAAGTATATATGAATCCTGTAGGTAAGTATATTGGGAAGTTCTGGTCTCCTGTCTTAATTTTCTAGAACTTTTATTTTTTCCCAGTCTTTCCCACCATAGCTATCTTGCCTCAACTTCTTTACTGAGGCTGAGGCTTCCCTGAAGCCACTACCTGGGAGGCCAGTGGGAACCAAACTGGAGCTCACTCTTGCCCAGTGTGTAAATGAGGTGAGTTGTTGTCTTCTGGGGTCACCCTACCCAGTGGAGACAGGATCTAGGGATGAACACATCACTTTTATCCATGAGCCAAAATTTCAAAGTATATTCTATTTGATTCCATGGAAGGTCCTGGAAGATTTAATCCCCAGCTGTCATCAATAACTATTGGCTTTCCCTTTTTCTCTAAATCTCTCTTCCCTAATCTCAATTTTGTTCCCTGGAATCACTTTCCAGCCCTATCTCGGCTCTTTTCTCAGCTACCTCAGGAACCTCAGGTAAGATAGTAAGTTAAAAGATTTGAAGAATAATTATATCAAATGCAACGCCCTGACTTGGCACCTTGGAATCTGGCCCAGCCAAACTGCAACAAAAAAATAGCCTGGTGTTGTGATGGGCGCCTATAGTCCCAGCTACTCAGAAGGTTGAGGCAAGAGCATTGCCTAAGCCTAAGAGCTGGAGGTACTGTGAGCCGTGACACCACGGCACTCTACCAAGGGAGACAAAGTGAGACTCTGTCTCTAAAATAAAACAAAACAAAACAAAACACCCTGACTGCATCATTTGCCCAAGAACTACCATATTAGCAATTAGTTGCAGCTACCTGTGTGCCCCTCCCATCCCGTCCCTGTCTTCCACCATCCTCCCTCTCCACCTCAGCCCAGCCAGGGAACCAGAGTCCCAAGCTTTGTTTTTTTCTCACTCATACTTAAAGAGTTTTTGTAAAGTTTGATCATATATTTTTGATATGATCATATATTTGGAATATATATTTCTATATATTCAAAAAAATGTAATGCTTAGCTTTTGCACGTCTTTGAGCTTCATAAAATGGTATCAGAGTAAGTGTAACTTTATGGAACACACTTTGTTTACCCCCATTTATGTTGTATGGAGTTGTAGTTTCAGTCCTGCACAGTTTATGCATCATGATTTGTTCATTTACTATCCTGTCAATAGGCATTTAGGTTTTTCCACTGGTTTTGCTACTTCAAACAGCATTGCTGTGACCATTTCACATGTGTCCTAGTCCACATGGGACAGATTCTCTGAAGCTGTACAGTTCAATCCAGTGGCATTTTGAGCGTTTGAAATGTGGTGAGTCTGGACTAAAACATGCTGTAGAGTGTAAATATGGACCAGATTTCAAAGACTAAGCAAAGAAAAGGAATAAAAATCTTTTGAATAGCAAAAATATTACATATTCAAATGCTATTAGTTTGGATATATTGGGTTAGACAAAATGTATTTTTAAAATTGATTTCACATGTTCCTTTTTGCTTTTTTAATATAGCTACCAGGAACTTTAAAGTGATTTATTTATCATGCATTCTATTTGTATTAGCCAGTGCTGGTCTAGGAAACTGCTGCTCCAAATGTTTCCTTGAACAATCCTGTCTCGATCACCTGGAAATGCAGTCTCCCGCCCCTCTTCAGACCATCTCAATGCTCTGGAGCAAAACAGAATTTAAAAAGCAAAAAGAAGACAAAGTAAAGCACTACAGAAGAAAAGACATAAAATCCCATAGGAAAGGAGTGGAAGGTATAGAGTTTCTGATCTAGATCAAAGCAGAACATAGAGCCTTGAACGACAGTCTCAAAAAAAAAAAAACTTGATTAAAGATGTAAATAAAAGAAATAGAGGCTGTATATTTATTATAAATTGTATACTTAAAGGAATAATTATGAACTTCAGAAAAAGGAAAAATGGTAAGAAGAAAAGAAGAAGGAGCAGAATCACAGTCACTTCTAGCTCTTTAACAAAATATTTGTACACCATTATGAAAAGAATGGTCGGGGGAGACTGTGCTCTTATTTTAAAAGTGAAGCATCACAGGAACCATCTTTTCTTAAGGAAGCATGAAATAAGGAGTTAATGTGTCATCTACAAATATAAAAAGTCATTTTTAAAAACGAGCTAAAACATGAGAAAAATATATATATACCCCAATATGAGAGGAAGGAGCAGGAGGTCTGGCAAAAAGGAGATACCTTTTCATCTGTCCTGGTAAAAGACAGTTAATTACAAAAATGATAGACTGAGAATTAGGATTAAATGAATATTATTTTTCAAATGAGAGAGCTGGAGATGAAAATGCTCACTTTTGAGAATAGAATAGGAGAATTTCTGTTTGTAATTCACTTACATAGATTCTTTTAAAAATACATATAAAATTTACAATTATGAAATTATAAAATAAAATATTTAGAAATAAAATAGTACTTAGAGCTTTATAGTATACATCTACACTAAATATCTATATGGCATATAGATGCACATGACTTATAGTTCACAATAATCAATTAATATATTAACTCCTTTTTGTTAACATGTATTTGCAGTTGTTCTCAGGCTACTTTGAGTTTTATTTTTATGGCGCTTTTTTATTTTTATAATGTGTATATATTAATATGCCATCTTAAAAGATTGAAGGTATTTTTTGATGTTCTCTGTACGTTAGTGATTGGTCTTTTATATACCGAAATGAATTTCTTCACATCAAATATTATTTTCTTAGATCAGAAGATCCTATAAAAAGGTCTAAGTTATAGCTTAGTCAATATGATGGAATTTATGTCATAATAGTATTTAAAAGTAATATAAAGATACAACAGGAAATACATTTTCTGGAGAGGGAAGGAAGCTATGCCTGAAGTGTGTGTGACGAGAAAAGGGAAGTTTAACTAATTAACTGATTCCCTAATGAACTCTCCAGAAAGAGGAATTCTTTTAAACATCAGAAATACTTCATAGCTTCTACTATCTCTTTTTTTCAATTTAATTTTTCTCTTTTAGAGACAGAGTCACATTCTGTCACCCACAGTAGAGTGATGTGGCATCATAGCTCACCGCAACCTCAAACTCCTGGGCTCAAGGGATCCTGTTGCCTCAGCCTACTGAATAGCTGAGACTAGAAGCAAGCATCACTATGCCCACCCAATTTTTCTATTTTTAGTAGAGATGAGTCTCAGTCTTGCTGAGGCTGGTCTCAAATGCCTGAGCTCAAGCAGTCCACCGTCCTCAGCCTCCCAGAGTGTTGGAATTACAGACATGAGCCAGTGCACCTGGCTGTAGCTTCTACTATTTCTGCAGTGTGAATTTCTGGTATTTCAGTTTTCCCTCTACTTTTTGTGATGATTGATGAATATCGACCCTACCAAAATATGTAGCCCAACACCCTCATGCATCAGTGAGGTTGGCAACACTTTGCCAGAAAAATCCTTGTTATGAAATTTATGGCACGGGATAATTGCTTTCTCTTGGCTTATCATCCCGTTTATGCAAATTATTTTAATTTGATTCTACTCAAATCTGGAAAATGTGGTCAGTCAGACCAGAAATGGCAAATAGATAATTTATTATTGAGCTTTCTATGCAAACACATTAGCTTGTCTCTTATTCAAATCTAAATGCAAGTTTGGGTTGCATTCTCTGTGTGTAAATTATAGGTGTAGGGGGGTAAGCACACTGTGGCCGACTGTGAGTGCTGGTTCAGAGCACATGCCCTGTCTTTGCCAGCAACCTTTTAAATCTGGGCTACTCTTGCTGTGAGTTTTGAAATATACATGGAGAATGTGATCAATGATTACAATCCATGGCATCATTTATCAATAATTCAAGTACAGTTATAATTTCAACAAAACACAATCGTGTAAATTATAGATACAGCTTAACACTCAGCTACTGCTTCTTTTAATCACGAAGAGTAGCAACTATAAGTCATAGACACATTTGGATTTAGGAACATTTCTCCTTTTCAGGCAACTTTTGATCTTCCTATCAATTTTAACTGAAAACTGACAAGTACGTTCTTTCCCTGAATCCCTAGCAGTCCATTTATGAAGTCGCAATTTGAAGCCGTATGTCTCTGACTAATTCTTGATCAACATGAAGAGTTCCAGCGACGGTTTCCATGGCAGGAGATCCTTTGGTACTACGGGATGGCAGACATAGAATATCTATCACTATCACGTAATTTATACAAACTCTGTCTGGTCATTTTTTAGAAGACAAACCTAAAATAGAAAAATTGGAGCCGTTGCAAATCGTTGTAGAACCAATGGTCTGAAAGTTACAGCTTGTCTGAGTGATGAAGTATAAGCACTTATCTTTCAGTTCTTAAGAGTTTTAGGCAAATTCTGAGTCTGGAGGCAGACACATCTATCAGTTGAAGAATAAAATGCACAAGTTTTCAATTGAAGGAATTATGAAACTACTGAATCATCAATAAACTGACTTGCTGGCTTCAGAGATGAAGCTTTCATGGACTATCTGTTTCTTTTCAGCCAAGAAGATAGTTTCAGACATATCTGGTTTAAAAAACAACAGGCTCCTTATTCTGCAGAAAACAGCTGCAATGGCTATTCAGAGATGGGCCGTATTCTACTTGGTTCAAAATATTTAAATTTTTACATTCATGAAAAGACAAAATGTTCTTGTTTAATGCTTATGAAATAATTGCTATTCCAGAACCTCCTCTATAGTAGGAGTCTGTAGATTTTCTGTAGGGTTTTTTACTCATTAACTAGAAGCAGGACAGAGACCTTGGTGATTCTTATTTCTGAATTCCTGTCTAAATTCTGGTACAGACTTTGCCTATAATCTTTTTAGCACGGTAAATTTGTTTGTTTCAAAGTGTAAGAGTACGATTTTTGTTCCTGTTTTGTTTTTTTTCCACAAAAGACCTCCAATAAAGACCCTTGAGAAAATTCTTGAGAGTTCAAATAACCCGTGGAGTTCTCTTTAATCTGCCAAATTGTATGTTGATGCATGGGCCTTTTCATATGGTGTTGGTATTTCTATCCTAATCCCTTCGGATCCCCAGCAAAAGGAAAACATTTTATTTAGTCTTTTTTTCCAAGTTACAATTCTTTCCTCCAGGCCTAGTGCCTTCTACTTTAGCAATACATTCTAGCTCTTAAAGTTTTCCACTACATAAAAATTATATGCCCCAGGGCTCCTGAGGCTGCATGATGAGAAGCAAAATTCATTCCACCCGGCATGACTGGGGATCTCAGGCAGTCTGACAACACTCGCTTAAGAAATACCAGGAAAATTTTCTGTCTTGGAACCTTGAATTAGTAGTATGACCCAAATGAAATTTAATATTTTCACTAAAGTGATATTTTTGATAGGAGAGAGAGAAAAAAATCCTAACTGACCGAGTTTAATTTGGCTTTGGGGGGAAGGGAGGGTAACTAATCAAAGCACAGTTTTGTGGTAGGGAAATATTTAAAGGTTGCTGTAGTTGGCAGGAAAGTAAGAAATAGATACAGAATCGAATTCAGGGGACACGAAGCTTAATGAAACCTTTAATTGGTTATAAAATTTTAAGTCCAACTTGCAGTGAATAAAATTACATATTCTCAGCCAATCATAAAATGCATCTCAGTTCCCTTGTCTGGAAAGGGAGTCCGTGCTGAGTAGTTACTTCTGCTGCTGCTGCTGCTATTGTTTTATACCAAGGGACACAGTTCAGTTTTATACAAAATGAGTTTAGTTTTACCAATGAGACTTCGGCTTAGGACATCCTGTGTCTGTTTTCTAAGTTCCTTTGGCAGGTCCACATGGCATCATAAATTTAACGTACTAAAACTAGAGGCTTTTGTGCAAGCAAGCAGGCAAGGATATGTCAGCTCACCAAAAAAGCTTCTTATTCTTGGAGGTGCAACATATGGGTTCTGAAGCTACAACCATGTTACAATTCCTTTTAGTTTGGAGTGTTCCTAGTGAGACATGCGATGAAGGAAGCTCTGCAGTCCTGGCAGATACTGAGTAACTGTTAGAACGTCTTTGGATTGGATGTTAGCACCACTTGTCCCTCTCCGTCACCTGTGATGGTGTCTGGCGGTGAGGTTGTGACTTGACTTTCTCCCTCTGTGACTCACATATCTCAGATCTGCTTTCCAAATGACAGCTTTCTGTTGGATGTGATGACATGGATGACTTCCTCAGTAATTCGAGGGTAACATTTGGCAAAAGCTTAGATGTGAACAATAAGAAATTCTATTGTCACGCCATTGAAATACAACTCAAAAATACATTCAGGATAAATCTCAATCTGTTAGTGATTCTGAAAGAAAGAGTAGGATATGCTCAGCGCCTGTAGCTCAGTGGCTAGGGCATCAGCCATACACACTGAAGCTGGTGGTTTCAAATCCAGCCTGGGCTTGCCAAACAACAATGACAACCAAAACCAAAATAGCCAGGCATTGTGGCAGTACCTGTAGTCTCAGCTACTTGAGAGGCTGAGGCAAGAGAATCGTGTAAGCCCAAAAGTTGAGGTTGCTGTGAGTTGTGAGGCCACTGCACTCTACCCAGGGCAAAAGCTTGAGACTCTGTCTCCAAAAACAAAACAAACAAAAAAAGAAAGACTAGGATGATGGCATTCATATAAGAAAGCAAAAGAATGACAGACATGCAACATTAAAACAAAAAAGGCCCCATCTCAGAGCTCAGAGGAGGCTTATAGGAAAGGATATATTACCATCTGCAGAGGAAAGAGACTCCTTCTTTCTGCCTGATCTTCCTGTATAACACCCAGCTGTGCCCTGGCTGGAACCACCTTCATCAGCTCTTTCATTCAAGCTGAACTGGTCTTAGTACAATGAAACAACGAACTATCTCTATGCCAAGTTCATCTCCCCATAGAACTGATTGTGTAATGGCTGAACTTGAGAAACTGAGGCAGAGATATCAAGTGGCTCTAAGTAATACCAAGGATCTGATATTTGAAGGATTCTCATCCACACACAAATGAACCCAATGAGGTCAACTGCTTAGTAACTCAGGACAAGTGTCACCTTGTGGCCACCGTTGACCTTGATCTTAGAATGCCTGGAGATTCTATCATAAGCATTTCTAAGCACAGCTACAAAATTCAAGGGGATGCTGTACACAGGGCTTTGATTTTTACTCTTGTAAATGACCTTATGTTTCTTCTTTCAATATATTCTGACGTCACTTCATAAAGCATCATAGGATTGTAAGGTTTATTATTCCAGACGTATGACTAGTTTCTTTTAAATTGGCAAGGAGCACAGAATCACAGATATGGTGCAGACCTTGAAGAGTGTTTGCTCCAATCCTGTTCCATCAAGGAGAGGGCATGAAATTCCAGAAAGGTTAAATGAAAATACTAGCTGATAACCAGGGTTCCTTTGTGCTAGTCTGGTATTTGCCTACTAGTAATGCAAACAAGTGAGACTTTTATGTTTCTTCTACTCCAAAGCTTGGTACGTAGGGAGAAAATTTCCAGCAGCTCTAAGACCTCTGACACTGTTCCCATTGCCCCCAAATATCATTCACAAGTGAAAAGTCTCATTTTTTAATCAATCTGTTTGGAGTGTGCTCTGGTTGTAGAAGTAAAATATGTTCAGACTTGGCAAGCTAGTTTTCAAAATGTCCATAATTGCTGGCAAATCTGAAGTAATAAATGAAGGAATTTTGACATGATCCAGCTGCTAGCACAGCATTGTTGCAGAAATGTACTTGGTATCTTATTACATCTTTCTAGCTCCAGGAGGAAAAATACCATCACGTTTCTAGAGTTTGTAGCTATAAAACATAAGAAAATGCTTAATCTGAAGAGCAAAATGAGTTTTGTGAAGAGGAATTATTTCACTCTGAGGAATTGCTATCACAAGAACCACTGAGTTCAGCTGAAAGCACACATTATTAGTTAGAATCCGCAGAACAATGTGAGTTACAATGTAACCTTCATCACCCTACATTTGTGTAAATAAAACAAATGGTATTGGAGGCTTTGCAAAGGATAGCAAGGTTTCTAATAAAAAGCTCAGGTCCAGAGAGTGGATCACCCATTTTTGTGCTAGTCATTACAAAAGTGGAGCTAAGCCATCATGATGTTATAGAGTTGAGGGGACTGACCCCTCCAGCAATCAAGTCCCTTCTCAGATGTTCATAGTGTCCCTAGATACATTGTAGCCACTCCACTTGCTAATACTGTATTAAACTTTTCCTATTTGCCATCTTAAATAGGTTGGGATACAATACCAAAAAGATCTATGATGAGATAGATGGGTGGACAGATTAATTATAATTGCCTTAAGTATAAGAAAAAAATAAGACAATTATATAATCATGACTTCCTTCACAATCCATCCTGGCTTTCTTGGGACAATTCTATTTTAAGCCCTATATCCTTTCTAGTTTAGCATTTGTCCAAAACAAACCTTTTAGATAGAATTTGATGATAAATTACATGGTGACAATATTTTAGTGTTTGTCATATGCTTCTAAGTATAAAGATATATGTCTTTTAATTTAATTCCATCAACAACACTGTGCCGTATAAATTATTATACCCATTTTACAGATAAACTGGAAGGCATAGACTTTATATAACTTTCCAAATATCATCCAGCTTTTAAGCCATGGATTCAAGTTTGCTGGCTTCAGTTCTTTTACAGAAACCTCTTGACTGTCTCACAAGAAATGTACATTTCCCGGGTCTAATAGAGTTATACATTCATTCTCTTGCATATGGAGATAGATCGGTTTCAATAGCCAAACTATAAATTTAGTAAATCACCTGTTTTAAAGCTAAGTATTAAATAGAATTTGATGCTTGTAATACTATGAAGGGTTTTGAAAAAGAAATCTCTCTTATCAACTCTTGGAACTTAAAAACAAGGGCTTATTTCTTAAGTTTTTAACAGATAAATTGAACAGAAATAATGGAAATGCACTTTACAAGTGAAGAGCTGTGCATGAGTGTCCTTGCAGTCAGGCCTTGATACGGGCTGCGATTCAGCCATATTCAAGTAATAACTTTAGGTATGACCATTCAAGAGGGAGTAGGTAGGGCAGGGCATATGTAACATTTTAAGAGTGATCCTGTGGAGGATAATTAAAGCCTCCTTAGAGCTTACTGGAACCCCCAATTAGCCTGAGCATGATCCTGACTCAGTTGGGCAATTTTGACTTTTCTCATGACAGTTGGACAAAATTGCCTAACCACATAAATCTTTCCAAGTAGTAGTTGCTGAAAATTAAAGAACTTTTCTCTTTTTGCCATTTTTGGTTTGAACCCACCACCTCCAGCATATGGGACCAGTGCCCTACCCTTTTGAGCCACAGGTGCAGCCCAAGAACATTTTGTTAAATAAATAGTGTATGCTGAAATCTGGCCATCTTTTTCTTTCAGCCAGAAATCTTAATTAACCAGCATTGTACTTCTTTAGGTATACAAGTACCACTCTTCATGAAGAAGAAATTAAAATGCCTTCTAATTCATTACGAATTATATCTAAAACAATTTGTTGGTTTCTATTTCTGTGAAACTTGCTAATCTTCGAAGACACATGTAGAGTAACTATATTACTAAGAATACTGAAATAATCGGAACATTCCATTCCCCATCTATTCATTAAGAAGCATTCATTGTATGTATATGTGGACAAAATTTCTAGTAATATAGAGGTTACAAAAAATTGTCTTTATTTGTTTTATTTTGTCATTTTGTGTTGTCTTATAAATGGTGTATACACACAGATGAGTAACTCTTGGAAGTCTTCACCTTGAAATAAAGGCTGGCAACAAGTTGTTCTGCAAAGTCTCCATGGTAAGGAAAAATGAATTCTGTGTTTGTACAGTGGATTGCAACATGCACTCTCTTATTGAGTGTGGTTAGTTTATATCTGCAAAAGACAAGGACAAATTAACCAGAAAATTGCATCAGGTAAAACGTGCTAAAGAGCCTATTTCTGAGAAATTAATGACTGCATTTAAGGCATTCCTATGAGTAGCTGAATTGCATTGTCTGTAGAAACCAGTTAATATTATTATTATGGTTGTTGCAGTAGGCACCAAAATGAATTCCCTGCTATATTACCAGGTTGTTTGTACGTGCCAGTATGGTAGAACTAATCCAGACTGGAGGAGCCCAGGATTTTGCAACATAACCACTGTGAAAGTCTCTTGAAAAACATTGGAATGAAAAGATAGGTTCTGGGTCGCTCCCATACGATTGTGTAACATAATCTTTATGCTTTATGCTAAAAGATATATTGATAAGATATATTGAATCTGTGATATATTGATTCTGTTTTTAGTATTCCATAGAGTGAATGTGAAGTATATGTGAGCATAGCCATTCTAAGAATTAATGCTAAAGTTATATTTTTAATTCTGTAAAAAAAAGACTCCTAATTTTTGTCTTTAAAGAGTGATGCCATCAAATGTACACATCTGCCAGCACCACATTCATATGTGTATGTGTGTGTATATCATGTATGTATGCGTATATGTGTGTGTACATGTGTATATATGTGCGTGTTTGTATACATGTGTGTTTATATACATGTGTACGTGTGTGCATACTGGCAGATCTCACTTTACACTGTGGTATGGGGTGGTGAAAATGACCATATAAACTGAAACTATGCAAATGCTTCTTAATAAAAGGAAAAAAATGTATAATTATTCTGTGACCTATAAATATTTGGTCAAAACATTAAAAGCTCTCTTAATGTCAGTTTTAAATGTACAGAAAAAGAAAAACCCTGTAAAACTAACATTTACTTAATTCATCGTAATTTAAAGCATTACAAATATCAAGAGTCTAAGGGTTTTATTTCAAGTGGTTATTTGAACGTTGCTTGCCTTCTCCTGTTGTTGTGTAACTTAGGCCATAGAGCTGTCATCTTCTCTAAGCCTGGGAAAATTGCCACCCTCCTACCTTTTGATACATTTCTGATATTTTATCTTTTGTGTTTTCCATATTGTGAAATCTCTGGGTGTCCCTATAATGTGACGTCTTGCCAGCATCACTTCCTTTGGGACATCATCAGACATTTTGCCACAACCACTCCCTTCATCCCCTTCCTTATGGCTATAAGGTCACTTTCACTGCGTTCTCCTGGCTGCAGACCTAGAGTCTCCCCAGCGGCCGTGACCAACATTCAGATGGTCAGCTTGTGATTTCTTCTCTAACACTATATTCAATTCAAATTCCACTGTCAGCTTTGTCGCATTTGTGTTAATACACTTTTGATCTTTGTTGGCCAATTCCCTCTTCTAATTAACCATATTTCCCTCTTCTAATTAGCCAATTAACTTCAGCCTTTGCTGTCTGTAGGTGAGCTGAATAGCCCATGTGTACTGACCCACCACCAGGAGACTTTGAAAAGAGTGACGTGATGGGTCCCTGTGTGTGATGAGCTTCTGCTATTTACGTAGTGATTTGGGACTTCGAGCAAGTGATGAAGTTTATGCTTTATAAAATTACTCACAGATAACTGAGAGTGGTAATTAACATTTGAATAGTGTTGTCAATGTAGACTCATGTTACTTAACTAGATCCTAGTAGACGAAATTTGTGAATATTAGAATCGTTAAAAGGAAAGGAATGCTTGTAAATTCTTGACTTTTTTCATCATTATACCTTAGGTTGTGCCCTGATGTCAAATATTTAAATATAATAAAATTTGAAGCAAATGAACCTTGGCTGCAATGCATATGAATTAAGTTTGATTAGGGTGCAAATAAAGCACTCACTGTTAAACAAATGTAGTGGCTACAAAGGCCAATTAGAAATATATCCTGCCCCTGTGTTTCTCAGAGACTAATCGGGCAATTAAAAATGTACACATACGTGACTGAAGCATGGCAAGAAAACAGAGTGGCATCATGAAAACACCTAGACAATCTATTCTTAGGCTGTTTATAGGTCTGCAAAGTTTGATTAGGGAAGGAGAAAAAAATCTTCCTGAAATGGTGTTACATGGTTATTAATATGAGTATGACATATAAAATAAGTTTCAAATGCTATAAGAAGATTTGTTAGGAGGCTACCTTATTTGTTAATTTAATGTGGCACAGAATTATTCCTGGGAAAGAGTTATTGAGGCCATGACAGGAGTAATGGAGAGAGTGAAAATTACAGACCTGCAGGAGCTACAGTTGTCACCTGGAGATAGAGAGAAGGGAATCATTGGGAGACAACTATAAGGTTAAGTTCTAATGATTTGCAGAAACCTGAAGCTCTACTGAACTTCACAAGATAACAGTAATGTTTAATGCAGCTCATTTGAACCAAATAAAAACAATTGCTAAACTACTCAGTAAATCCTACATGTTCTCTCACATGATTATTTATCTGTATTGCTGGATCCCTTAATTTACAGACTACATAAAAAAATAAACAGGTAACAAGACCCACCTAGTCCTTTATGCATTTTTCATCCAGTGCACACTATGGGTAGCACTTTTTGGGCAACATAAACTTTTCCCTCTACCACGAATATTAAAAATAGGAGGGTGGAGCAGAAAAAATTTTGAAGGTAAGTCTACATACTTATCCAGAAATATATTGTTGAAGAATACAAACATAGATAGGTTTTAATTGTTTAATCCATGAATGTTTTAGATATGTATAGATATACTCAAATTCTTTTGCTATTTTCATTATGGTGAGAAGACGCTTTGTAATAGCGGCTACAAATCAAGGCTTTCCAATCTTCCCACATCGCAGTTTTGGAAAATCGGGCATGTCGTGCAGAGTTTTTAATTTTTCGTCGTCTGTTTGTCATTAGCTATCATGTGTTCCCAATATTCTCAGACTCACAAATACCACAGCACCTCGTCCAGTTTCTTAGAACATGTGCTTCCCACTTTTGTCTGTAAGGGAAAGCTCTTCTAATGCCTAGAGCACCTGGATAACTGCTCAAACTCGGAGAACTTATAATGATATAAACTGAACCATGGAAATAAAAGAAGCTAAGAGGGAGAATGAATTCTTGGTAATAACAGAACAATATTGTCAATAGATGATTATTAATGCCTTTGTTACCACAATCAGTTTTCTTGACAGACATGATATACTCTTTCATAAATCAAGCATTAAAACCCTTATGCCAGTTTACCTTTCTTACCCAGAACTGCTGGTGCTATGACGACCTACGGAAGATTCAGGTGTTTGTCACATGATATTCCAGAACAGACAAAGTTTTCTGCCAATATAAGCATGAAATGATATTAGAACATGTCTTTGGCCATAGGGCACAGCATACTGAAGGAACGGAAGCCTGAGGTCCACTTCTGATTCCAACTTTCACTGAACTGTGTAATCTAGAAAGAATAATAGAACCATGCTAAGCCGCCGATTCTTTGTTTGGAATATGAGGTAAAAATAATTCTATTTCAGTCAGCGATTTTGTCATGAAAATCAAGAAAGGAATATGTCTTACTATATAAACTTATAAAGCTTTATATAAATACAAATAATATTACTATTATCTGTAATATGCTATCCTTATATTAGAAAATGCATAATGTATATGTATATAATATAAAATCTTATATAAGTTTTCACATCTGTCAAATTCTTTCCTATGTAATCATCCACCATGTAAATACCCTCCTCTAGCCAGGTGTATGTCCCCCTCGGAGTAAGGAAATACTCAGCTTCAGCTTCTTCCATCCATCCTGTCACAACTAATGTGCCAGAACACTGAGAGTCACTGGTGAAGTTCACAGTCCAGGCACAGGCTCAATCAGAGACCTACTCATAGGGCTTTAGAACTCTCCTCCCACCCCTCCACCTCACCACGGCATTACTAAGGGCTTGTTAATAGCAGTTCCTTTTGCCCTATATAGTATATCCATCTATCAGTAAAACATTACAAGGCGTACGAAAAGACAAAAAACAGAGTTTGAAAAGACCCAGCAAGCATCACAATCAGAGTCAGACATGGTAGGGATGTTGGAATTGTCAGAGCAGGAATTTGAACACCTGAGTGATATGCTTAGGCCTCTAATGGATACAGTAGACAGCAGATAAGAACAGATGGGTTACATAAGCTGAGATGTGGACATTTTAGGAAAGAAAAGGAAATGCCAACGAACAAAAATACTGTGAGAGAAATGAAGAATGCCTTTGGTGGATGTATTAGCAGACTAACCTAAGGGAAGAATTTGCGAGCTTGAGGCTATCTCAAATGAAAATTCCAAACTGAAATGCAAAGATAAAGATTTTGAAAAAAAAAACAGAATAGAGTATTCTGAATTGTGGCACAATGACAAAATGGACAATTCTAAAATTCAAGGAATTTTTTTTTAAAAGAAGTAGCAGGATAAATGCTAAAAATAACCCCCCAAAGTACACCTAGGCATATCATATTCAAACTGTAGAAACCCAAAAGAAAAAATAAAAAAAAAGTCCTGGCCAAGCCAGAGGAGAAAACAATCTTATCCACAGAGGGCAAATGTAAGAATTATATCTGACTTCTCAGAAATTATGCAGCATGGACAGAGCCGTAGGAAATATTTATGGCGTTGAGAGGAATGAAACACAAAACTAGAATTCTGTACCTGGTGAAATTATCCTTCAAAAGTGAAGGAGAAATTAAGCTTTTTTTCAGGAAAACAATAATTGAGGAAATGTTTTGCAGTAGAGTTTCCTGGCAAGAAATTTTAAAGAAGTACTTTAAAGAGAAAGATAATTACAGCAGTTAGAAACCCAGATCTAGATAAAGGAAGGGCACTGGGAAAGAAAAAAGCACAGGTGAAATAAAAACAGTTTTTATTCTTAATTCATTTAACAAACAAGCTTGTTCAAAATAACAATGGTAGCAATTTACCCAATTAGGTGTGTTTATGCCTATATGTGTGCTGACAGATAGTGAAAAGAACAACAATGATATAAGAGAGGAAACAGAGGAATTAGGATTATTTTGTTAACATAAGGTGCCCCCACTACTCATGAAATAGTATAATGTTATTTGAAAGTGACATCGAATTAGTTATAAATGTGTATTGCAAAATCTATGGCAACCCAGATTTTTTTTAACTTGATGCTCTTTAAAAAAAAAAAGAATTTTTTTAAAAGTATAATTGGCATACTAAGAAAAGAAAATGGAATTACATAAAATGTTCAATTAAAACCATAAAAGGCAGAAAAAGAGTGGAAGAAAAAATAGGAACGGGGAATAAAGACAAGTAGAAAACAGTAACAAGTATGATATACATGAATCAAACTGTACTGATAATCACTTGGAATGTCAATGATCTGAACACACCAGTTAAAAGAGAGATTGGCAGAGTGGTTCAAGTGAAATCCACTTTAAAAATACATACAGAGGCTGGGTGTGGTGGCTCACGCTTGCAATCCTAGCACTTTGGGAGGCTGAGGAGGGTGGATTGCCTGAACTCATGGGTTCTAGAACAGTCTGAGCAGAAGTGAGACCCTGTCTCTAAAAATGGCTGGGTCCTGTGACAGGTGCCTGTAGTCCCAGGTACTTGGGAGGCTGAGGCAAGAGAATCACTTGAGCCCAAGAATTTGAGAATTTGAGGTTGCTGTGAGCTAAGACACCACAGTACTCTACTGAGGGGGACAATAGTGAGACTCTGTCTCAAAGAATAAATAAATAAGTAAACAAATAAATTAATAACATATAGATTAAAAGTAAATTAATGCAGAAAGGTATATATAATGTTAACACAAATCAAAAGAAAGACGATGTAGCTGTGTTAATTTTAGACAGCAGAGTCAGAGCAGAGAAAGTTATCAAAAATAAAGCCATTACTTAATGATAAAGATGTCAGTTCTCCAAGAAAACATAACAATTTCACTGTGAATGTGTTTAAAAACAGAACATCAAAAATATAGGAGGCAAAAACTGTACTGCAAGGAAAAATAGATGGATCTACAATTACACTGACTTTAACACCGTTCTGTCAGAAAGAAACAGATCTATCAGGCAGAAAATCATCAAAGACATAGTCAAACTCAACACCACCACCAATTGATTGACTATAATTGACATCCAAAGACTATGTCATCCTACAACATCAGAGTATGCACTGTTCTTAAGCTCTCATGGAGTATTTGCTGAGATAGATGACAATCTGGGCCATGAAACATACTCTGACAAATTTAAAAGTATAAAAGTCATACAATGACATTGATTTTCAAATGTTGAACCCAACTTTCATCCCTGAATAAATCTCATTTGGTTATAGTGAATAATCCTTTTTTTATACATTGATAGATTTGATTTGCTCAGATTTTGTTAAAAATTTTTGCATCTATGTTCATGACAGATATTAGTTTGCATTTTTATTTTCATGTAATGCCTTTGTTTATTTTTTATATTAAGATAATGCTGACTTCATAGAATGAGTTCCAAAGTATTTCTTCTGCTTCTGTTGTGAGATTGTAGAAAAATAATATGATTTACTTCTTAAATGTTTGGTAGGATCCATTTCTCCTTGTGCAAGTTTTGGCAGATTGTGTCTTTCAAGGAATTTCACCATTTCCTGTAACTTATTAAATTTACAGGCATAGAATTGTTCATAATATTCAATTATTAAATGTTCATTATCACTAATCACCAGGGAAATGCAAATTACAACCACAATGAAATATCACCTTATCTTAATAAAAGTTAGAATGACTTTCATTAAGAAGTCCAAAATCAATAGATGTTGGCATAGATGCAGAGAGAAAGGAATGCTTATACATTGTTGGTAGGACCTCAATTCGTACCAGTGCGATGGAAAATTGTACAGAGATAGTGCAAAGAAATAAATGTAGACCTACCTTTTGATCTAGCAACCCCACCATGAGGTATTTACCCAAAGGAAAAGAGGTAATTTTATCAAAAAAGACACTGGCATTCAAATGGTTATTACAATTCACAATTACAAAGATGTGGAACCAACCCAAGTGCCCATCAGTCCATGGATGGACCAACACAATATGGTGTATGTACACCATAGAATAGTATTCAGCCACAGAGAAGGATGACTTAATGCCTTTTGCAACTTGAATGCAACTGGAGATCATTATCCTATGTGAAGTATCTAATGAATGGAAAAAACAATCCACCACATGTATTCACTACAAAACTGGAACTAACTGTTGAGCACACATGTGCATAAAGTAAAATTCAATGGAAATCAAGCAGGGAGGTGAGAAGGGGAGGGAATGGGTGAAAACCTTACCTAGTAGGTACAATGAGCACTGTCTGGGTGATGGGCACATTCACAAGGATCACTCAATCATTATAAAAGTGATCTATGTAACACAGAATATTTGTACCTCCTATAATACTTTGAAATTAAAAAAAGAAAAGAAAGAACCTTAACTATTTGGCTCCCTACTGGGCCTCCCTGCCTTTTCCTTTCTCTCAATATTCATTTAAATGCCAGAGGTTCCAAATTTCCCTTCGGAAAAACAGCCACAGTTTTGTTTGTGCTTTGTGTTTTTCCCTGCACAGTGCATCTTCAATTTTGGCTTAATAATCATCCTTTGATTGAGAAAATATATTAATTTAAAATGAATTGCAGATGTAAATGGAAAATGGAAAACCGTAAAATTCCTTGATGATAACAACACAAAATCTAGATGACTTTGGGTTTGGCAATAACTTTTTTAGATATAGCAAAAAAACACAAGTTATGAAAGCAAGACTTGATGTCATTAAAATTAAAAATGTATGTTTGTAAAAGGCACTGTAAAAGAGAATGAAGACTCAAGCCATAGATGGGGAAAAATATTTTTAAAAGATATATTTGATTAAGAGCTGTTATCTAAAATATGAAAAGACCGTTAGAATCCAATAAAAAAACACATAACTTGAATAAAAATGATCCAAAGAGCTTAACAGACACCTCACCAAAGAAGATATATCGATGGCAAGTAAGTGTATGAAAGGCTGCTCTACATCATATGTCACTAGGGAAATGAAATGAAACCAACACTGAGATGTCACTGCACACGCATTACAAGGGCCAACATCTGGAGCACTGACAGCACCCACTGCTGTGGAGGATGTGAGGTTATAGAAACTCTCCTTCATTGCTAATGGAAATGCAAAGTGCTTCAGTTATTTTGGAAGACTGGCAATTTCCTACAGAACTAAACATACTCTCAACTGTACAATCATTAATTGCCCTCCTTGGTCTTTACCCAAAGGAGTTGAAAATTTATGTCCACACTGAAACCTGCACATGGATATTTATAGCAACTTTATTTATAATTACCAAACTTGAGAGCAACCAAGATTCCCTTTAGTAGATGAATGGAGAAACTTGTTGTAGATCCAGACAATGGGATATTATTCAGCACTGAGAAAAAAATGTCTATCAAGCCATCCAGAGACTGGAGGAGACATAGATGCACATTACTAAGAGAAAGAAGCCACTGGGAAGACAAGCTATATGTGGTAGGATCCCAACTATATGATATTCTGGAAAAGGCAACTGTGGATACACTACAAAGATAGTTGCCACTGGATGGGGAGAGAGAGAGAGCCATAAATGAGCAATGCACAAGGGATTTTTAGAGCACTCAGATTACTCTCTATGATGAAATAATGGTTGGCAACATGTTTCCAATTGATAGAATGTACAAGAGTGAATGCTAATGTGAGCTACAGACTTTGGGTGATAACAATGAGTCAGAGCAGGGTCATCAGTTGTAGCAAATGTACTTCTCTGTGGGGAAGTTGATAATGGGGAAGGCTATACACATGTAGGGTCGGGGTCTATGAGGGAATCAGTACTTTCTACTTAATTTTGATGTGAATCTAAAACTTATCTGAAAATAGTCTAATTCTTTAAAAAATAATTCAGGCAGTGAGTTAATAAGCTCTGTCTCCCATAAAGTTTGAGCAGGGATAGACAACATTAAGCCTCTTGAGGTATATGTGCTGGCTGAGCTTCAAAACTTATGACTTAATTTCTGGATAAAACATTAGAAGCCTGGCACCGGTTTCTATTCCTCAGACGTACTCCCAACCAAGTGCTAGTAGTTCCAACATAGAGTTTAGTTCTGTGTTGGTATCAATAAATCAGGTAATGTAAATACTTTATATATTCGCTTTTCACTGTGGCTCAAATATAGCAAATTTTATATTGAAAGAGAAATGTGGCCAAAGAACTCACTTTCCTCCTAGAAATTTCTGAGAATAAAAGAGCCAAAAGGAAGACTTATCTCATCATTTGAACACATACTTGCCATAGTAATAATAAGTATATTACTGGGACAGGAAGAGACACACAAAACCAAGGAAAAACAGGAAAACCCAGAAACAGATTTGTATTTGAGAAGGGTAGCATCATGTGATTATAGTGACAACACAGATCAGTGGAGAGATAGATCAATTTTTAATTGATTGAATTGGCATATTTGATGTCTATATGTAAAAAAATAATTGAGCCCCTCTTTCAAACAACATAGAAGAATAAGTTCCAAATCAATTTTAAAAATGTTGAATGGGAAAGCAAAAACTGTAAGGTAAATTAAAAAGGAGACATCTTGGGCTAGAAATTTCTTTCATACAATGCAGCAGCACAAAATAAAAGGCAAAAAAATGATATTCATTTGACTCTATCAAAATTAGGGATTTCTATTCACTGAAGAATACCATAGACAAAGTTGTTTAAGGGAGACATGGTGGGAGAAGTTATTAGCGATGTCTAAATCTGAGGAGAGAATAACATCTAAAAATTAACAAAAGATTATCATCAATTAGCAAGACAACTAAAGGTCACACAACAGAAAAATGGTCCAAGGACAGGTATAGGAAAATCACAAAAGGAGATCTACCTGTAAGATCGACACTACCAGCTGATCAATCGTGTGATCAAATGTTTAAATGTTCAATAATGGTAAGTTTTTTTTAAAAATATGGGGAACTCAAAACCTTTATAAGTTACTAGTAAGTGTGTCAACAAGTGCAGCCTTTCAGAAAAGTATCACTAGCAATTTGCCTCTGACACTGTGATCTCTCTCCTTACTATACGACCCTGAGAGTCTCTCCTGTGGATCTGCGAGGAGACATGGAGGAGACTGGTCACTGAGTTGTTTTGGGGGGTGAAGTGGGGGGACTCAGTCCCTTTACCATGAACATATCCCAAGAAAGAAAGATCATCAACATTGGCAAATGCAAAAAATGATGGAAAAAGCAAAAAGAAAAGTAACAATGTAATAACATTTGACCTGATAATAGGATGACATAAATAAATAGCTGGAGATGGTGCATGAGAGTGGCCATGTCCAAAACAGAGGAAGGAATCCAGAGTGGTGGGAGAACACCAGTAGAAAATAGTAAAATTCAAGGAGACACCACCTAGAATCTAGAATTCTAACTCTGAGTTGGCCTCCACACCTGTCCAGAGGAAAACAGAGGATTCCCATCACATCGATACTTTTGAATTGGGAAATTTTATTTTGTGCCTGATGTCTAATATATGCGGTAAGTTTTCTAATCTTCCAAAATAAGATTCTGATGTTATCTATTAAAAACTATTGTCCCTAGCCCAGGGATTGTTCACTTTTTTTTTTCATGGACTGGAGCCCTTTGCAGTCTGGGAAACCTTTGGGTCCCTTCTCAGAATGACTTCCAGTGAAATTCAGTCCTCACTTCTTAATATTATTAACAGGCTTCCCTAGCATCCATGACTCTCAGCACGAAGACAGGGACAGGCACACTAGATATTTGTAGACGAATGCAGGTTTCTGTAAACGCCTTTGCCCAGCAGCAGCTCCTCCTGGCTGTGCATAGCACTGACTAGCCTGGTTGCCTAGCAACACTTTATCACAGACAACCTGATGGTCAACTGCATTGGAAGAGTCAGAAGTTGAAAATGAAAAGTACAGTGGTTATTTGTCTGGATTGAGATCTGCCTGATTTTTCTATAACTTGTGAAAAATACTAGCCCTGGGAGGATTTTGCTTGTTTCTGACCCCATTAACATAGGAGAAGCTGCATATCGGTGAACTCGGTGAGCAGCGCCAATCTTATCTGCTCATAGGCAGGAAGGATCTCAGGCAGCCGCAGGCAACTGCTTGGTGTATTTTAGCCTATGCAGGTTTGGGCAAAGAGTGAAAAATAATCATCTGAAAAGGTTTTCAAGGAGTCCACTTTTAAATCTTTTCTATTATTAAATTTAATTATATTTTGAAGCCATCTGGTCACCTACAGCTAAGAGTCCAGACAATATTTTCTTGTCCTTCCCTGGCTTCCTGTTGTTTCCCCATGCTATCAGGCACTTGGCCAATCTTGACCATGCATAATGTTAGATGTGAAAATGGGAGGAAGGGGAAAAGGAGTAAATAAATTTTCCGTCTTCTTTTTCACACTTTCCTGCTTCTTCTCCTTTCATCATTAGCGAGCTGAGAGGCAGAGATCAGTAAGTCTCCAGAAATGTGTGCGTGATGCCAGTTCAGGGTGGCACATTATCTTTGGCAAAAGTTCTAATTTCAAACAAATAGTTTAAGGGAAGATCCACTTGAATGTATCAACCTACTCTGTCTTCACTATGGTATTTTAATGACATTAAATTTCATTCATGGAGTTTTAATTATCAGTTATCCCATTATTCTCCAGTCAACATCTATTCTTTCATTGCTTTTAGAAGTCTGTCTCCCATGCACTCAGACTCCATTTTGTTCCCATCTCACCTATTATTTTCTTTCATCTTAGTCACCTTATGAACACCAAAGGTTTTTCTTCTAATTTTTCTCTTTAAATTCCTTTTTCCTCCTCAGTCTATTTTAAGTGATTTTATAAAATTCATAAAAGCACTAGGCAATATTTTTGCTCTGTGCACTTTGAAAGGTGACTCTGGTATCCCACAAGTGCACCTACATTTTATACTACATGCAATATAAAACTTGGACTTACAAAAAAGAGGTGAGATATGATCTATAGTTTGATAAATCTGTCATAATGAGCTGTGTAATGCCAGGTCTTCACAGCACTGCTAATCCACAACTATGCAATGTTATACTTGAAAGAAAGTATGTGACCCTGTAGAGGATAGGTTTTCATTTAAAACCCCGTGGCCGTCTTACTGTTGAGCTTGAAAGATCAATTTTCAGTAAGTCTACCCATAAAACTTTATTTGTTGATTCTGTATTGTCTTTGGAGCTCTCTTTTCTCTCTCTCTCTTTCTTACACACACGCAACAACAACAACAAAAGTTCTCTTAATTTATTCTAATTTTCTATTTACTAGCTTTGCCTTGAAATTTGCAATAGTTCTCTCTTTTATTTTCTAATAAGTTCCTGAGTTATTTAGGAATAAAAGTTTAGCATTCTTTGTTTTATTTGCTTCCCTTCGCTTTTCCACTTGCCATATGATTTCTATTACTTTAAGATTTTTATATTCTGTGTTCATAAATTTCTATTGTTTATTTTGTAGGACTATAGCCAGACTATATAATTTTCATCAATTTTTACCTTGAAATTAGGAAAAACTCTTTAAATGGCATTTTTGCCCTGTGATTTCTTCATACTGTTTTAAAATGCAAGTCTTTAGTCTATTAAAAAGACTTTACTTTGAGCCTATTACCACCACAGTCCTTGTTCAAGAGCATTTTCAGAATGCACTTGGCTGGAGGAGCTAATAATCAATTACAGCATATTCCAAATGTTGTTGGAATCTTGTTATTTAGTCTTGTCAAAGTATGTTCTTTTTTTTTTGAGACAGAGTCTCAAGCTATCACCCTGGATAGAGGGTTGTGGTGTTGTATCTCACAGAACCTCCAACTTGGGTTCAAGTGATCCTCTTGCCTCAGTTTTTCTATTTTTACTGTAGACAGGGTCTCACTTTTGTTCAGGCTGGTCTCAAACTTGTGAGCTCAAACAATTCAACTACCTTGGCCTCCCAGAGTGCTGGGATTGCAGGGATGAGCCACAGTGCCTGGCTTGTTGCTCATGATTTAAAAACAAAAAACAAACTAAAATGTCACAGTATTACAAAGTTGTAGTATTGTTGAGGATTTGAAATTGCTATTTTATTTAGATAGGTATCAAATTCGCAATAGTGGAGTTCATTTACCAGTTTCCAGACTATTAGTATCTATTTTCTTTATTTCCTAACCCATTAGGGGATATGTTTTATATAACAATTAATAATATTTTTCAATTATTTTAAATGCATATATTTCCTTTTTTTTCCTTGTCAACATTTTGTTTTTATTTCAACTTAATATGAGGATACTAATGATTAGCTTATAATGTTTGCATTTGTTAGGTAAGGAGCCTGTTGTAGTTATGCCCCTCATCCAGGAGGTGTGCCATATACACTTATATTGTGCCCTTTAGGTGGAAATACACAAATCCTGCCCTCTTTCCTCTTCCACCTCCCCCCCTCCACCCAATTCGAATTGAATGATGTTTTCCTCCTAAGTGGATGTGCATTAGTCTGTCTACTGGCTTCATATTAGTTTTTTTTTTTTGTCTTTTTTTCTTTATAAAATCATAGCTGTATACATTAATACTATCATTGGGTATAGTGTGCTGTTTCCATATACAACTTGAAATACTTTCATCCAACTGGTTAACATAGCCTTCATCTCATATTCTTACTTATTGTGTTAAGATATTTATATTCTACATTTAGAGAGATTCACATGTACCCTTATAGGATGAACCATAGGTGTGATCCCACCAATCACCCTCCCTCTACCCATTCTCCCCCCTCTCCTCCCCTCCCTCTCCCATTTCCTCATATTATTGGGCTAAAATTGGGTTATAGCTTTCCTATGAAAGCTATAAATTAGTTTCATAGTAAGGATGAGTATATTGGATACTTTTTCTTCCATTATTGAGATACTTTGCTAGGAAAATATTTTCTAGCTTCATCTATTTAAACATGAAGGAGGTAAAGTCTCCATCGCTGCCTTTGGGCTTCCTCTCACTGTCTCTGCAGGCAAGGGGGGAAGGGTGGACTGGAAATTCAAAATGGCAGTGAAAACATTAGTTCGATTTTTCTGTCTGGCGAGAGGGTGTTCAGAGTCTTAGCAGAGTTCCTCTAGGGGAGTAGACCCCACTTCCTGTAGCTCTCACATGTGGGGTGAGATAATAGGTCCTCAGTTCACTGCTTGCCTGTAGGAAACTTACAGGAGCAGACGAAGAGAAAACAAAGAGAAAAACACAACTTTCTTGGGGGAGGGAATGGACACTTTCCTTTGAGATATATTATGTACCTGTAGATTGCTTTCTAGGAGTCACAACTTGCCTCAGCGGAAGTGTCCTGCAGATATCACTCTTCTCTCTTGGCTGGACTCCTAGTCTTCAATTTTGTTGGGTATTTTCTGGACTTCATCCTTTCCTCTGAACTGGAAAGTCTTCAACTTTGTTGGGTATTTTCTGGACTTTATCCTTCCCTTCTGTTGAAGGCTGGTAGCTGTCAGCCATCTTGCCCCTCTTCATATTAGTATTGAACACATCGAATACTTATTTTTTATTCTTACGATACTTTACTAAAGAGAATGTTCTCCAATTCTGTCCAGGTTATTACAAAAGATGTAAGTCTCCATCATTTTTGTGGGTGAATAGCATTCAATTGTATACATATACCAGAAGGTACTAATGCATTCATGGGTTGATGGGCACTCATGTTGATTCTACATCTTGGCAAGTATAAATTGAGCTCTGAAAAACAATCTATCACAAATGCCCTTATGATAAAGATTGTTTTTCTTCTGGATAGTTACCTAGTAATGAGATTGCAAGATCAAACATAAGGTCTATTTTGAGTTCTTTGAGAATTCTCCATACTGAGAATTATGAAACCCCAAGGAAAGAAATAGCAGAGGACATCAACAAATGGAAGAACATACCATACTCTTGCCTGAGAAGAATCAACATTTTTAAATTGCCTGTACCACCCAAAGCAATCTACAGATTTAATGTAATCCCCACATCATACTTTGAAGAACTTGAAAATATAGTTCTCTGTTTTGTGTAGAACAAGAAAAAACCCATGTAGCCAAGCCAAGGTAATTCTTAGTAATAAAAACATACATTTCCTTTGTAAGAGACTGGGTCTTGCATCAGGTGCATCTCGCCCTATTCTTTGCTTTTTATTTACATCTGGCTTTTCTTTCTTTTTCTTTTTCTTTCTTTCTTTCTTTTTTTTGTAGAGACAGTCTTACTCTATCACCCTCGGTAGAGTGCTGTAGCATCACACAATTCACTGCAACCTCCAACTCCTGGGCTTAGGGGATTCTCTTGCCTCAGCCTCCCAAGTAGTTGGGATTACAGGCACCCACCATAACGTCTGGCTATTTTTTGCTGCAGTTTGGCTGGGGCTGGGTTTGACCCCGGCACCCTGGGTACATGGGGCCAGTGCCCCACCCACTGAGCCACAGGCATCACCCAACTTCTGGCTTTTCTTTACCCATTGTGTTAACTTAGTGATTCTAATAAAACCAAAGTCCTTTTAGATCCTCCATGTTACGATTATTGTTTTCATTTCATTATTTAAATTTTTCTCTTTGGAGGTTCATATATTGTTCAGTTTTCACACCCTGCCAAAAGCAAGAAACAGTATTCGCTATGCAAATATTTGAGGTCTATGGATTCCTGTCAAGGAAGGTGCTATTCCTTAAACTACTTGAAGGATGAGGTAATAGGCTTTAAATTCTGGGGCAAACTTGGAAGGATCTTTGTCTTGTCTTTTTCAATATTGGTTATTCAGTGATTTATTTCTGTTTTGCTCCCACCTCATCCTTTTTTTTTTTTGTTCCTCTAAAGGAAATTTAGTAAAAGTGAATGGGACTAAATTTCATTATAACTTAAACCTTACCAAAAACATTTATCCTGTTAGCATTTGATCTTTATATTGCCAATTTTTCTATTATAATCCATGATGAATTAAAACTAATATTTTTACTTATTAGCCCCTTCCCACACAGGGAGTATTTATAGATATCCTCACCAGATAAGGTTATTTAGCTAACACTGTTTTCTAAAACTTTTAGGCATTAATAGAATTTGTTACATGTCCATGTTAAAAAAAAAAAAAAGTTGTCTTGTCTTTTTCTCCATGAATACATGTAACTCACACCTGATGGATGATGAAACTGACATTAAGCATCACAAAGAAGATTATACAAATCACTGTCATCTACAAGGGGATGTCTGGTCCGACAAGGAAGAGGTTCTTTAGGAACTAACTACTATTTTAGAAATTGAAAGTTAACAGACAAGCATTTCTAACATCACACCCAGCTGGTGTGATTTCCTTGCAGATACTGAAGTAAAAATGCATCAGTGAGTGAGAAGAGTTAGCAAATAGTAAAAGACAAGACAGAAGAAGACACAGGTCTATTGGTACACAACCCACTTCCCCGAGGGGCTCGGCGGGGGGAAGCAGCTTTCTGCACAGGAAGAGAAGTTCTAAATAGAACAAGATGCTTCCTTCTCCAAAACACTGACATTTACTTACAAGAACTGAAGTGAGGAAATAGACTTAAAGTATCAGTTGCTTGGAACATTAAAGGACAGAAGTCTCAGAAAGCTCAAACTTCTTGCTTTTATCCTGTTCTTTTTCCTTATCTGGATGTTGAGAGCATTCTAAGGATATAAATAACATTGAGTCTGGAGGAGATTTATACTGACGAAGGGAAAAGCTATCACCTCAGTTGAAATGCAACAAAATCCATTTTTCTTTTTTGTTCAGAATTTATTAGGAGCCCAGTAACACACTCCCAGCCTTTTTCTCTTTTTTTGGTCTTAAGACTCAGTTGTATTAAGCAAATCCCTGTTCTTTAGGAACTCGTGACCTGGAGATGAGCACATAAAAATAACAAACACCATACAGTTAGTAAAAGTTTGCACCAAGTTCTCTATCTGCATACCTTTATCTATTTTGATCATTGATATATTTTGATCACAGATATAGAAAGTCTTCTCATTTAACAGAAGCAGTCTGAGCTATGGTTAGTAATTAGAAGTATTGGTGTGGAATAAGAGCATAGGAGACACAATAAAGCATTTTCTTGGAAGTCTGTAACTATTATGAATAGGCCTAGAATAAGAGAATTCTACAATCTGAATGAGGAAAAGGAGAAAATTAAGATTTTAATCACAAAAATAAAACCAAAGGTAGAATTTAGGTAAATTTCAGTCATTCTATTAATCAGGACTTAATAGTATTGAATTTCTAACTCACAGTACCTCAGAACAAGAATAGTTGGAGATGAGGATTTTAAAGAGGCAATGAAGGGTAAAATGAAGTCATTACGGTGGACCCTGATCCAATTTGATTGGTGTCCTTAAGAGATTAGGACAGACAAACACATATAGAATGAAGACAGCTTGAAGACAGAGGGAGAAGGGAGGCATCTCCAAGCTGTAGAGGGAGCTTCAGGAGAATTCAGCCTTGCTGACGTCTTGTTCTCAGACTTCTACCCCCAACACAGTAAGAAGTAAATTCACATTGTTTAAGCCACCCAGTTGGCAGTACTTTAATATGAGGGCCCCAGCAGACTAATACAGGAATCATTTATTCAGCTTCTGGATTAGAGGATTTTCTTGATTTTCTCCTTAGTCCCAATTTCCTTCCAGATTTTATTTATTCAGCTGGCATCAAGATTAAGAG
Source organism: Galagoides demidoff (assembly GCA_963574575.1). Taxonomy (NCBI): domain Eukaryota; kingdom Metazoa; phylum Chordata; class Mammalia; order Primates; family Galagidae; genus Galagoides; species Galagoides demidoff. Next base: position 7,877 of record CAUYQV010009353.1, on the reverse strand, counting down.
GAAAATGAAGTCTTAGGACAAAATGAACTTGACTTCTATATCACTACTGCTTTTGCCCCAGGCTAAAACAGTCTATTCTAATTATTTCCTGCAGGAGTTACTGTGGAACAATGCCTACTTAGAACAATTGTGCTTCCTGGGCGGACACTATCTTCAAAGTTGGGGAATCCATAGACCATTGTTGAAGACCCTGCTGAAAGTGACCAGGAATATAATACATGGAGTCAAGGTTCAAAGGAAGTTAATGATTTGGGTTTTATTTTACTCAATTGTCCAATTAATTTATATATTAGCTCTGAATAGACTTTCTTCTGTCCTCTAAAAGACTCCACCTCATGTTTAGCTGGGACTCTTCTTCAAAAACAGAAGTGGAGTCTCCATTCTGTACAGGACCACTCCTCAAGAGCAGGGAATAGAATAAAATAACCAGTCTCAGACAGAAACACAGCCTCCCAGGATGGCCACACTTCCTGGGAGCTCCTTCCGCAGCCAGGTTGCTTTGCCCACAGTTGCTTTTAAGCCTTGCATATTATTTCCACCATGAACACAAGTCAGGCTATTAAATCCTTGTGTTTAAAGAGTCACAGTAAGATAGGTGCTGGGGGCAAGCACACAGAAAGTAAGAGCAAAAAGAGCTGCCTGGTGTGGAAGATGCACTTAGTGTAGGGTGACCAGACGTCCTGCTTTTTAACAATTTGTCCTGTGACCCATGGTGTTCTAAAAAAGTCCTAATTTTTAGAAAGAATGCATGAATGGGTGGGAGAACAGGAAGGGAATATAAGGTTTTCAGCTGCCATGTGCCTATTTCACCAGAATATGAGTTTTATATTATTTTTGTTAATTTTATAGTGTTAAGCTGTAATAATAACAAATAATTGTTGAGAAGTGATTATTGAGAATGGCTTATCAAAGTTTACATTGTTAAACTTTGTACATTGCAAAACTTTGACTTTACATTGTCAGGCCCTGCCCTGCCCCCCCCCACCCCATGTCGTCCGCTTTACAAATGTTAAAATCTGGTCACCCTATCTCAGTGTTTTCTGCTGTAAGGGACTTGGGCCAATTTTTTGCCCCATGGACTGGGATCACCTTTGTGCCACAGCCGAAATCTTTCTTTCCTGGTGGGGAATTTCTTGTTAACACCAAGAAGCTAAAAACATGCAGGTACACCACAAATTAGCCACATGGAAATGGGGAATAATTCTCTTGAGGAGAATCAACATGAAATGGAGCTGTCAGGTAAACTCTTTGTCTTTCAGTTGTTCATGTGAAAGGTGATCCTAAGAGATTAAGCCATCAGGCTCACTTAATCCCAATAATTAGTCAGCTTTATAACACAGCCTTTGATTACATCTTTCTCTCTGGTGTTTTTTTTTTTTTTTTTTTTTTTGCTTCTCTCTCTCCTTTCCCTTTATTCCTGCTACTTAGGCTGAGGTCTCAGACTTTTATAAAACTTTTTTGCAGGTTTTGCTTCATGAATGATCCAAGCTGAGACAGATGTGAAGAGAAAAGTGGCTTATTCATGAAGTAGATGGCATTATTTGATCCAATAATGAGAAAGCAAGTAGTTCAGTTAGTTACTGATTCCAACAATATACAGAATTATCTGCATGCTTTATCGAAGTTTCAGAAGAGGGTGATGTCCTCAATGTTCCCAGCGAGGGTGAGCTACAAGGGATATTCTCTGATGAAAGTTGGAGGATGCAAGTAAATAGTACAAATTCTCCTGGTTATTCGAACACTAATCTAAGTGCTGCTGTAAAAAAGGATTTCACTGATAAATTAAAGTTCTAACTAGGCTAAATTTAAATTGATCAAAAGAGAGATTGTCCTGAATAGGGAGGGCCTAATCTGTTGAAAGGAATTTTAAAAGAAGGCTTGAACTTTTCCTGAGCTGAGATTCTCCAACAGCAGCAGGTGTGCAGTTGCTCTCCATTTCTCCTTCATCATCATCCTTCCTGACTGGCCTGTGGTCAGTAAGCTTCAGGTCGTGCTTGTGGGACTCCCCTCACAGCTGTCTGCTCTGTGGACACCAGTTTTGTTAACCCATCTCCACAGTTGTGCAACCAATTTTTGTTTAAAGAAAAACATATATAAGTATCAGAACAGTTGCCCACATACTCTCCTTGGGAAGCTATGACTGATGCCAGTGCCTAGTCCATCCTTCAAAGCAATTTTGGAACTATTTTTCTGAAATGGCCATCAGAGCTGGTGTCACATGAAGTCTGACAATCAAGTTTGCAAACTCATTGTTGAATATGGCTGTAGTCACCAGATAGTTAAGGGGAGTACTTCAAAGGTGACCATAGTGATATTCAGCAGTGAGGTATGTAGTACTTTTTCTAGGATTAGCACATGAACTTAATTGTCCATCCTTGTATATACAAAACTCAAAAAATTGTTTTTTAAATTTAAATATAGGCAGCCACCTAATTTACTCATTCCTTATGCTACATTTGTTATTTATCTACCTTTGGAAATACTGAAAAATTGACTATAAAACAAAATGCATTATATTCATTTATTTATCTTCTATTCAATTTCACCTATTATGTGACAAATATTATGTAGCACTGTGGAATCAAGGATAGATACCTCATTGTCCCTGTCCTTTAGGGACTCACAAACCAGTAGAAAGCCATACATACATGCCTGATTATTTCACAAGGTCATGTCTGTCACAATCTAGATAAGCCCAGATCATCACACAGGGGTACTTCTCATTCTTTGATTTCGAAGAGTTAGAGGACCTAATCAAGTAATCAACAAAAAAAGTGATTATTTTAAAAATTTTTTATCATTGGGGATTCATTGAGGGTGCAAGAAACCAGGTTACACTGATTGCATTTGCTGAGTTTACTCTTGTCTTTAAAAAGTGATTTTTTAAAATGACACATTACTATATGAATTTTTCTGAAAGTGACAGAATGTTGTGTGACATTGTTAAATTAAAACAAAATTACTTGTTATCCACTTTTATACCAAGGAAAAGTAAGGATAAAATTGAAGCAGAACACTTTCTCAATCTTGCATTAAATAATTTTCATCTGAATAGATACATTCCTGTAATCTTAGCACTTTGGTAACTGAAGCAGGAGGATTCCTTCAGGCCAAGAGTTTGAGATCCTCTAGGCAACTTAGAGAGACCTTGTCTCTACAAAAAAAAAAAAAAAAAAAAAATTAGCTGAGTCCTAGCTAGTCAGGAGGCTGAGGTAGGATGATTGCTTAAACCCAAGAGGTCAAAAATGTGGTGAACTATGGTTCTGCCACTGCACTCCAGCTTGGGTGATAGAGTGAGCCTCTATTTCACATAAAATATAATATAAAATAAATTAAGAAATATATAAATAAAATTTAAAAATAAAAGAAATATATAAACTATTTGAAGTGAAAATAGCTATTCACGTTATCAAAACAAACTCCTAAAAAAGTTTTAGATTTTATATTTAATAATCCATCAAAATACATTCATGATGTATTTGTTATTTTGATAAATTTTGTAGGAATATTTATTATAATGACATCTTCAGAGGAAATTTTAACACTTAAAGAATGATGGAGTGAAAAATAATTTAATTTCAAATATTAATATAAATCAATATTTGAATACAGAGAAGTATGATAAGGTGGCCAATAAAACATTTTAAGCATAAAATACATTAGAATACTATTAGATGTTGTGATGGCTAATTTCATATGCTAACTTGACCAGGCGATGAGGTGCTGAGATAGATATTTGGTAAAAAGTTTTTCGGACTGTTTCTGGGAGGATGTTTTGAATCAGATTAACATTTAAATTGATAGACATGGACAAAGGATCTTTCATACCAGCGCCACTGTTGTTAAGAATGGGAAGGAGAAAAGGGGGGCTTAGAAAGGTGACTGAGGGGAGAAGAGCATTCCAGGGAGAGGAGGCAGCATGATCAAAATCACAGAAGAGACAGCATGGTGCTGCCAGCTCTTCCAACAGCTCCGTGTTGTGAGAATACAATAGATAACATAGGTAAAGAGGTGAAAATGAGCTGGCAGCCAAAGGCCAAATGAAAAGGATTTTTATATGCCTTACTCAGGATTTGGAATTTATCATGTCAGTAGTGAGAAGTCATTGAAGAATTTTAAGCAGTAGTGTGACATTAACTGAGGTTATGGGTGAGCAAGACAGGCTCAGAAGGCAGGACTAGAAGGGAAAAAAAATGATTTTAGGAGACCATTAGTGACCTGAATTGAGAATTGGAAACTATCTGAACTATGAAAGTGGGACTAGGAATGGCTACATGGATTTAAAAACAAGTACTAAGTGACCTTGACAGGCTGATGTGAGGAGGGGGAGGCATTGCTTGGTGATGGAGAAGAAGATATTGACGAGGATTTTCCTTTGATGTCAGGTGGAGTATGTTGTCACCAACTGAAATAGAGACGTCAAGAAAAAATGTCAGTTAAATGATGGTATTGATGAAGTAAGTACACTTAAAATTTTTGATTTTTGAGATGCCTTTAAATACTGGATTGGATATAAAGTCTTAAAGTCCTGCAGGTGACCTTTACTAGAGAAATAGATTTTAGAGCCATTTTCACATAGTTCATCTTAGAAAACAAGAAATTGAGACAATTGCCTTCATACAGAGGGCAAAATGTAAAGATCAGCTACTGAAGATGAAGCCTCCAGGAATATCAACATTTAAAAGACAAGTGGATAAAGTATAACAGGAATAAAAAAGCAAGTATCCAATGTATTTAATACCAATATGAAGCCAATAGATGAACTAACGTGAGAGAGAAACTGAATTTAACTCAAGTTTCTGAGTAGGGGGAAGGAGGAAAGAAGGAGAAAGGAAGAGGGAGGGGGATTGGTGTGCTCCCCACTAATGGGCACAATGTAAGGGTTATGGCACAGCTCCTGGGTGCTGGACACAACCACAGCAGAGACCTTACCCAACAAATGCAAACATTATAATGAAATCATTTGTACCCTCATGTTAATCTGAAATAAAAAGCAAAAATAAAAAGCAAGTGGAGAAAAAGTCATTAAGAAGAAAGGGAAAAAGCACAGATAGAAAAAGGCTCAAGAGAATATGTTCTTTTTAATACAAATTCAAGAAAGTTCTCAGAACTAGATACTGATTAGCAAAGTCAAATGCAGAAACATGTTCAGAAAAATAGAGTGGAAATGTCCTTTGAATTTAGACCTTATCAAGTGAAATTTCAAAAACTAGTGAAAGTAAAATCTAGATTATAATGGCATCATAAGTCCATGAGAAGAATCTAGAACTTAACAAAGTTCAGATGAGAAAAGGAAGTAGATGTGAGATGAAAGAAAAAAATTAGGGTACGATTTTATAAAATTCATGCTTATGGATTGAAGAAAAGATATTAAGGGGGAAAAAAAGAGGTCTAAAGGCAAAGAATCAAAAGGGGAATTCGGGAGTATAGTCTTGGTGAGGAAAGGTGAAGGTAGATGTGTTGGCCTAGGAGTGCAAGAGAAATAATGAAAAGGAAATGGGATTGGAAAGTGGAGGAAGAGCAAATCTCAAACATTTACCATTCTCATGGAAGAAGGAAGGAGCAGTCTACTGAGAATGGAAAGAGATAGAAGCTGGTTTAAGGTCTTATGGAAAGTGGTGGAAAATTTGAAATAACCATTGAGCAAATGAGAGTTGAGCCAACCATTGCTGGCAGACAGTGTTAAGGATTTGTCCTCTACCTTTCCTGAAGGTGCCTTGAGGCTCCTTTACGCTGAAGTGATGCACTATATCCCACGTAAGTCAGTTTACAATGGGTATGCCTGCTCCATATGATCTTGTCCCTGGCTATAAAACTCATAAAGTCCACATGTTCCAGAGCAGAATAGTTTAGGAATAAATTGGGGAAGATTATCAAGTGTCGTCAGAGCACAACAGGAGCAGTTTTGAGTCGATCAGTGCCCAGAGGCCATAACTATGGAGATTTGGGCATGTGCTTGTTACAGATGTGTAGCTGTGCCTACCATCAATAATGCACCGTGAGTAACTGAAAGATTGCTGCCCTGAATAATGGGAAAATTACTGGCAGGATTACAGATCTTGATTTGCAGAATCTGTATAAATGGTTGAGTGATTTTTCAGCTCTCTATCCATACAAGAGTAAGAAGGCAGGACTGGGATTTACTGAGGGGTATGTGTGGGAGAGAGAAAAAGAGGAGAGAGAGAGAATGGAGAGAATGGAACTCTGATGGGCTGAGATAAAAGAAAGTAACAGTGAGTCAGGTCTGTTTTAGTTTGAAAGGATGGCATATAAGAAAAGCTGGAGTAAGACTCAAGAGTGGAAGCACATGCTCAATAAATGGAATGCTGCATTTATGATTTTCAAGGAGTGATGTTCCCTAGTGGTGGTGAAGTGCATTCATATTCCTTTAGGACTAAACTGATGTGAAGTGGATGAGAAAGTTAGAATATCTTAGATTTTTCAGGGAAATAGTTGCATGGCTCATCCATGTGCATGTTCAAACAATACGGAAAAGCTAAAGTTCTGGTTAATTGTTCAAAATTTATCCTTCAACCACTAAATAAAACATTCAGAAAAGTCATTGTTTAAGCAGTTGCTTATTTATATTTCCTATTATATAAGCCTTTTACTTGGAGACAGTGAAAATGCCTCAGAATTTTTGATGAGGTAAAACTACAATAGGGTATATGAAAGTGACCACTATTTACCAACCTATGCAATTTTAACAGGAAGTTAAGTTAATAAATATATTTGAATGCTTACATTGACCTTTCATAAATTCTAATAAGAAGGAGATACATGGTATAATTAAAATGGGAATTTAAATTTGGATTTTATTCAAAAGGAAGATTAGACCTTAATTAACTATAGTGTTATTACTGCATAAAACTAACTTAGATACAAATGAAACTATTAACATAAACCCATTTGATTTTAAATACTATCAAATTTTTGCATTTATGTACTAAATTTTTATTACTGATTTAGGCATTAGATTTCACTGAATTTTCAAGTATCATAATTGAAATTATGGTTTGTTTTTTTCCTTTTTTTGAGACAAAGTTCTCACTCTGACCCCCTTGGGTAAGGTGCTGTGGCATCATAGCTCACAGCAATCTCAAACTCTTGGGCTCAAGTGATCCTCTTGACTCAGCCTCCCTAAGAAGTGGGACTATCTGAGTGTGCCACCAGACCTGGCTAGTTTTTCTATTTTTTAGTAAAGATGTGGTCTCACTCTTGGCTCAGGCTGGTCTTGAACTTCTGAGTTCAAGCAATTCACCCTCCTCAGCTTCCCAGAATGCTGGGATTACAGGCACGAACCCCAGCAACTTATTCCTAGTTTGGGATCTAAAAAGTTCTATATTTTGCAAGTTGCCAGCCAGTTCACTCAACACTATTTGTTAAATAGGGAGTCTTTCCCCACTGAATGTTCTTGATTGGCTTATCGAAGATCAAATGATGGGAAGTAGCTGGGTTCATCTCTTGGTTCTCTATTCTGTTCCATACCTCTAACTTTCTGTTTTTGTGCCAGTACCAGACTGTTTTGATCACTATTGATTTATAGTATAGTCTGAGGTCTGGTAGTATGATTCCTCCCTATTTTTTTTTTTTATTTCTGAGTAACATCTTGGCTAATAGAGGTTTTTCTGATTCCATATAAAACGAAGTATTTTTTTGAGGTTTTTAAAGTATGACAATAGTGCTTTAATAGGGATTACATTAAAATTGTATATTGCTTTGGATAGTATAGACATTTTAACAATGTTGATTCTTTCCAGCCATGAGCATGGTCTGTTTTTCCATTTGTTGACATCTTCAGCTATTTCTTTTCTCAGAGTTTCATAGTTCTTTTTATAGAGATCTTTCACATTCTTTGTTAGGTACACTCCCAAATA